>CAJPEV010001083.1:0-79226 GCA_905338385.1 Darwinula stevensoni
GCTCTTCTGGCTTCCAAATGTTTACCGTGTCGTTAAGTTATAATTGGTTTTCGTTTCACCGAGTGCATCGCCTTCTTGAAATATGTCGTCTCCGACGGAAAAGCCTTGCTTCGTTACAGCGTGGAGTGTTTGTCGCTCGCATTTCACGGTACATTTCACCGCTCAAGACGTGAAGATTTTGCAGAAGTCTTTCCGATTTCACGATTTCACACCCGAAAGAAGTGATCGAAGCCAAGCAGTCTCTAAAAAAAAAAAAAAAAGGATTTTAAAGAAACTCTTTAATTAAAAAAAATTATGCTTGCCGTTATTCGGTTATTTAAATCCGTTTCAGTCAAATATTGAAGACCTCACTCTAGCATTTATGAGAGCGAAAAGATGCTGGTGTCTGCAGAGTAAAGTTCAACAGCTGAGTTTTTCTTAATCAGCTATCACGATTATTAAAAATTAAAAGCGATTTTCTCCCATTGATAAATTATTTTATAATTGAAGGCGAAGAGAGTGGAGAGGGTGGTAGATTTTTATTCATTTATTTATTGCTAATTTCTCGACCGTGGATCACTTGTGGATAAATTCCGCGAAAAATTAACTTCAGATGCTGCTTCTCGTGTAGAATGTCAGATTTAAAAATTCGTGTGCCTTCCAAGCATCTGAAGTTTCACTATCATTCCACTCATACTCGGTTGGGGAGCATGGGAAAGGGAAAGGGGGGGGGGGGGGGGGAGGGGAGGGGCTTACAGCCCTGAATCACGTTGTCTACGTTNCGGGAGGGAACACGGGGAGGGGCCGTCGAGAGATCCTTCCCTCCCTCCTGCCCCTGAATCACGTTGTCTACGTTGTGATGCATGATGTCATGATGCGTGACGTATCTATCTCTTTATCATGTGTGTGGAAGTGTTGCAGTCCACGGCGAAGTCTACCCTCGGGAGATTCCATATTCCTGCAACCGGAAACTCCAGAAGCATATATGAATGCTTTTTTTTTTAAGTTAAAATCATACTTACCATTTAGATAGTAAATATCATACATGCTTCCAAACGCGTTCGAACGAAATTTGAGTGGATTTTCCCCAATGGGATTCGAGACTTCGTCGAGGCACTGATAAATAAACGACACCGATCACGCGTCCTTTACGGAACGGACCGGTTCGAATGCGTCGCGTCGTATCGGTGCACGTACGCATTTTACGGCATTTCGTGACTGCCGTCCGTCGATGACGAAACGATCGCGGTCGCCGTCGAGACTCGGTCGGGAGCGACGAGACGATCGTTCCGGGTCCGACTCGTCGACGACCGGGAGCGTTTTTAGACGGGGGCCGAACCGGTCGGAGACGCTCGCCGCCTGCGATCCTCCGTCCTCTGCGAGGGCGAGGCGGACCGAGGCGGACGACCCGAGATCAGGCATCGCGGATGCGGCCGGATCCCGGGTTCGAGCACCTGTTCCGCGTCTCGTCCGAGACGGATCCTTTCCGTCTCCGGTGCCCTCCCCAGATGCCGAGCGCGACGGAGGAGGGAGAAGAGGGGGAAAGAGGGGAAAAGAACCCACGAAAGAGAAAAGGGCATGTTTGGGATTCGTCGCACGAAAGCGTGTCGTCTGCGTCCGTGCCGCACGTATGGAAAGGAGTCGGAAACAATGTGCCCCCCCCCCCCCCCCCCCCCCCCCCCCCCCCGCGCCCCCCCCCCCCCCCCATGTGCCCCCCCCCCCCCCCCTCCTCCCCTCCCCGACCTGGGAATACCATTCCATCGGAATCTCTCGGACGGTCACCCCGATCTACCCCGATCTCTCCATCTTCCCCTCCGAGTCCCCCCACCCCGAAGGGAAGCGAAACGACAAACAAAGCGAGAAAGACCTCTTCGACCGAGGACGGTCGAAGAGGTTGGAAGGTGGGCCGTGTGGGGACGCGACGTTCGCGCCGAAAACATTTTTCGCCTCGCGTCGGTGGACCGATATCGTTACGGACGCCGGATTCCCCCTCTCGTCGACGAGAAGGACTCGAACGTCTACGGATCGCCCTTCCTCGACCTCGTACGAGGAGACGAGACGAACGAGAGGCGAACCTCGCCACTCGTGGTTCTTGCATTTACTGTCGGAATTCGGCCTCGCATACGTACGGGTAATTAAAGTTTGAACGCTACGTGACATTTTCTCTCGTTTAAAAATCGTAGCGTGTTTTCCTGCGCTCGGTCCGCGCGTCCGACGAATCGAGTCGCATTTACCGCAGAGCCACCACGGAACGTTAACCCTCGTAGGCGTTCGCGTGGAGACCCACGTGTTCGTTTCGCACTCGCTCGACTGCCGTCGGGAATCTCCGGCCGAAAACCCTCGACGGTCGACGATTCCGCGGATGCTTTCGCGTGGCCGTCGGCTGCGGCAGCACCGTATCTTCTCCCCGTTCGAAGAGCTCTGGCGAATTTTTGCCCGATTCGTCGGACGCTTCGACCACCTTGCCGAATGCGTCACGACTCGAGGAAGGGGAAAGAATACGGCACGGGACGTTCGTACCGCGCCGACGAGACGCGTCCGTCCGCAAAGTCCGACTCCGAACGCGAGAGGGGAAGGTACCGAGGCGGGAGGCGTTTTCCACGCCCCTCGCACTCCCCCGAGATCGCATCGAGGTCGGGGGGAAAGTGGAACTCCTCGCGTCGCGGGTTCGCGAGAGAGACTGCGGCACGCTCCGGAACGCGGATTCCCCTCTCGTCGCGTCTTCCGCGTTCTCGTGCGGGTGGAGACGCGAGCGTCGCGACGGAGAGAGGAAACGGAAGGAAAGGAGTGGATCGGGGGGGAAGCTGGGGAGAAGGCAAAAAGAGTTCCTTTCCGCTTCACCTGCCCGTCACGAGCCGAGTTCATTTTTCCCTCGAGCTGGATTCGGTTGTCTTCCTCGGATATCGGGGAGCAAAAAAGCTGGAAGGGAATCGGAGAACATGTGCCCGGCTTCTTCCCCTTTCCACTCTTGGCTCCGTGCCGACAGACTCGAAGAGTCTCGGAGGAGTCGGATCGGGACGGGAATCGAAGGTTCGGCCCTCGCGACGGCGTGCGCGAACGCTCCGTCCGTCGCAATCCGACACTCGACCGCACGTGCTGCGCTCGAGATCGTCCCGTCGGAAGTGCCCCGAAATGTTCGTGTCGATGTCGTTTCGAGCACGTGCATCTTCCATTTTCCCCTCTCGGAATTCCTTTCCCCCCGTTTCGTGGCAATTATCCTCGTCGAACTCGGGGGAAAGTCGACGAAAATTCCGTCTCGGTTTTTGTCTCGTCTCGATGCCAGAGGGAAACCCACGGATCGCACGGAGGAGCCGAGAGACTCGGGAACGAATACAAACGGACCGGAATGGCCCATCCCTTTTGTTTCGCCGGAATCCCGGTTTCGCAGTATGAAGAGGAAAATTTATAGGGCCCGAGGAAGAAAAAATGGGAAGTGTTGCAAGACCCTCGATGCATCGTCGAGTGAAAGGCCATCTATCCGTTTATTTGGATAAACTTAACCTCTCCGCCCTCTTCCCTTCGCTTTCGCGGAATACCGTATGGGTTTTCGCCGACGCCGAGACGACGACGACGACGCACCGCGACGATCGACCCGGTCGCGGTCGCGAATCCGACGACGAGCGGACGGAGATCCGACCGGCGACGGTAATCGCACGCTCGAGCAACGTGCCCGGTTTCGAGGAGGATACGGTAGGAGTCGACGAGGTTACACCCGGAACGGGAACGGCACGGCTCCGAGACCTGCAAGCCCAGAAGGGGAACGGGAACGGAACGGAACGGGAGTGGGCATGGCATGGCATGGCACCACGGCCTCCGGGTTCGGAAGGGGAACGAGAACCGGAATCGTTCCGGGCTCGGCACGGCACCTCGGCCTCCGGGGCCCAGAGGGAGAATGGAAGCAAGAAAGGCAATAAATGAATCTTCCGTGTCATGACGGCGATAATTGTAGAGTGGTGACAGGAATCTCAATGGCGGGAGCCCCGAGATTGGCAAACACGCCTTCCGGCTCGGCTCATGTCTTCATCTCCTTCCTTCCTTCCCTTTGTGTCTTCGTCTCCGCTTTCCTTCCCCTTTCGAGTCCGCATCCCGATCCGAAACAGACGTACGGGTTTCTCCGATTCTCTTCCGTCGGGACGGACGAACGGGAGAACCGGTCACCCGATAGTCGCAACGAGAACCCGACGCACTCATTAGGTGTGTCTGTCTCGGGTTCCACGAGTTTTCTCTCCCCCCCCCCCTTCCCCTCTCCCTCATCTGTCCCTCGTGATGCAAATCCACCGACTCATCCCTCTAACGAAGGTTCGATCGACTTCCGGCAATCACGACATCCGCCAGCGTTTTAATTACACGATTGCATCCGTCGCGATCGCGTCACGGTGGATTCCCGTTTCCATGGAATCGCGGCCTGCTCTCGCCCTCCGTTCGCGAGACGAAAATGCGTCGGAAAGAGCGCGCCTCCGTCCCGCCGGTGGCGTCGGAACGGCGCGAGAAGATCGGCATCGGGAAGACGGTGTGAACGACGGAAGAAAACGGAAAGGAAGATCGACGGAGCTCACGGGGACGAAAGCGATCGCTCGGCGATCCCTCGACCCCGTCCGAACGCATCCCTTTTGCTCGAATTCCGATGGAAATGGGCCGACCGCAAGCCTACACGTTTCGTCCTGGACTCGCTCGAGCGGAAGCGAATGGAAAGTCTGTCCGACGCGTGAGAGGGCGGAGGGGGGGGGGGGGTCGCCACCGCAACGGAGATTCATTAGACCTCTCGAACCGTGTAAAGCGACCCGGTGGAACAGGTGTAGTCTCGCGGGGAAGGAGCGTCACGTCACGTAGGATTCGCGTCTATTAAGGCTGGATCTCCTCGGGTCCTCGCGTCGTGTCGGGGCTTCCGGAGTTCCGCCCCCCCTCCCTCCATTTTACTTCTGCCTTCGCGCGTTCCACAAATCTCGTTCGTGTCGACCACGACTCGCCGTGAACCCCACCCGTCTTCGTCTCTCCGAGGTTTTACTTACCGTTTCGAGACTCTCCGAGACGAAACGGTAAAAAAAATCTCGTTCGTATGGCAAGCAGGTGTGATACTTCACGATGATATGCATATAAGTCCTCTGTCTCGTGCATGTAAATCAGGAGATCGCGAGAAGGAAAAGGAAGGAATGATTCATGAAGGCTTTTAGGTAGTCGAAACCCTCGGGGACTCGTCCTCGACGAAGATGAAAGCGAAATTCGCACTCGACTCCACTCGGGAACGATTCCGTCCGGATCTCGGGGGGCGGAGGCGTCGCAGCATCCTTTCGAGCGTCGATGGGGAACGGAGTGAAGTCGAGCGGAGAACGTAATGGACCGTCGGGGGAGGACTCGGACGTTCGATGACAGATGGACCATTCTTCGTGCGACCCGTCCATCCTCTCTCCTGTCGTCCGCGTCTGCTGCATTCTCTCTTCGATCGTATCGTGGACGTACGTGTCGAAATCGTGCCGGTGAAAGGATGATCCACTGCTCGACGGCGTCTCCCTCCGATACGGGATGCGTCTCGTCCTCGAGTCACGACGCATGTAGCCGGGGAAGATCGACCTTCCCGTTTCCTCGCTCGCATGTCTCTCGGTCAAGGGTGGAGCCCGATTCGTTCGGGAAGGAGGAAAACCGCGATGGCCTCGTCTCCGTCCGGGAAACGAACGAGCGATGCGAGACGATGACGAAGTCGACGACTCCGAGCCTTTGAGCGCATTCCGCCCGTCGAATTCCGCTCTCGAACCGATGCAAATGCGATGGAATCGATGCGACGGACGATGGCCGAAGGCGGACGATGCGTCTCGAGGATGGAGCCGGGGACTCGTCGGGGTGTAATTTTCGTTAATGAGTTCACCCGTCGGTCGTCGAGCATAAATCCCGGGGCTCTCGTCCCTCTTCATTACGTGTCGCCGGGGCTAAAAATTCTCTCATCTCCCTCCTTTCCTCTCTTTTTTTTCCCCTCTTCCCATTTCCCCCTCTCCATCGAAACCAGACTGCACGGAGAGATGCTCTACGCTGCTTGAGAAAACTTTCCACAATGAATATTTAATGTAGCCCTCGGGGGTGGAAACTCCGGATATTGGCACCACTACGTCGGATTCTTCCCTTCCATAATTCATTCTCCCCTTCGCTTCCCTTTCACGTGCGCGATTCCGTATGCGAGAGACGTTTGAGCGAAACAGAATCGAGGAATTCGTCAGACGTGTTGACAAGAGCCTCGGAAGGGGAAGCGAAGCTGGAGGGCAGCTGCGTGCAGGCTGCTCGCAAAGATTTTTATTCCTTCCGGAAACGTCGTCTCTCGTTTCGGTTTCACCCCACGAGTCCGACGCGACCTCCTCTCCTCCTTCGCCGTGGCATGAGACATCGACCGTTCCGGCAGGCAACGAAGATCCTCGTTCTGGAGTCTGGAGGTCATGGGAATTTCCATTCCACCTAATGCGTTTGGGCTCCATCCCGGCCGGCCTCTCTGTAATCGGATATTCTCTCGGACGAAGAGGAATGGAGGGAAAAAAAAAGGAGGGAAAAAGCCCGTAAGAAGTTGAGGGTTAATGGATTTCAGATGCGAACGGACCGGGCTCTCCGAGTGGGTCTGACTTTCTCGCGAAAAGGTCATGCCGAGAATCAACACACTCATCATGTGGTAGGCCCGAGGGGCTCTTTTTATCTCGGCTCTCTGTCGATGTCGTTTGCACACGGGCTCCATCGCAATCGCCTTCCGGTACTTTTCTCACCTGCAGAGATATTCAAGCGGGATCGAAGAATCGGAAAGCGTGATCCATTCACAAATGAAAGTAGTTCAAGTGAGATTGTAAAAAAAAAAACTTTCTCCTCCACTTTTATGATGTTTCCTCTCGGCTGGGATAAGGGATCACTTCCAGTGNGATTTCGACACGTACGTCCACGATACGATCGAAGAGAGAATGCAGCAGACGCGGACGACAGGAGAGAGGATGGACGGGTCGCACGAAGAATGGTCCATCTGTCATCGAACGTCCGAGTCCTCCCCCGACGGTCCATTACGTTCTCCGCTCGACTTCACTCCGTTCCCCATCGACGCTCGAAAGGATGCTGCGACGCCTCCGCCCCCCGCCATCATCGAGATGTATACCGTACTGTTCGCTACATGATTGAGGGAAATGGTAACTTTGAAATGTTTCTTCTTTTCCTACCTTCACTCTTCCGTCAGCTGAAGAGGTAAAAAGAGACAGGAATCGCTGTTGCCGGAACCGGAACGGTCACCGAAACGGGATCACCAAAAATCGGGAGGAAAGATCTTGTTTTGTTTCTCCCCTATTTCACGCTCATCACGGATGTATCACATTCGCCTCATTTCCAAAACTGCTCGGAGAGCTTAATCCGGAGGCTCGAGGTGACTCGACTCTGCGATGGGCGATGGAGGATGTGATTCGCACGCATTCGGGGAAACGAGGGTCTCCATTTAAGGGTCTCCATTTTGGAAACGTTATCGAGCGTGAAATTCGTCGTGGCCTCCGTCGACGGCTTTCGCAATCTCGGCTCGCTTTGCAGAACGTACGATCTGAACTCGAAGAGCACGTGACTTTTCGACTTCACGTGTGGAATGCGATACGGTCGGATCCATGAAAGATGATTCCGCTCGTCTGGATTTGGGCCGTCCGATACCACGTGTTTCGGCCGTATCGACTTTCGCTTCCCGAATCGGTGGGACCTTCACCCGCCGACTACTGAAAGCGATTCGGTTCCAAGTTTTTCTCGGATATCGATGAAAAAGAAACCGCTCTTTATTTCTTTATATGGATGATAGACTCACCGGTGCTTTTCGTGGTGACGATGATGCCATTTAGCTAGTGGTGTACGCAAGATTTGGAAGGAGGCTCATCATTACGGTAGCTGAGTGACGAGCGTGGGTTGGGGGGTGGGGGAGAGGGTGCTGGGTGAAGAAAAGGGCCAAGAGGGAAGGTGGGGCTTCATGAGAATTTCGGTGTCAAAACAATGGCGCTTGTCTATTCGCCCACCCCCAAACAACGGTCCGGGGGGTTCCCGAAGGCCAAGGGGGGGCTCGAGCCCCCTGCGTATGCCACTGCACCTAACACGTGTGCCTCTCCATCCACACGAGACTTTCCTTATCAATCATTCACCCGCTATCGAAATGGATGTCTTAAATGTTCCGTTTCTCTAACGTCCATCTATTTAGATCGGAGCGAAAGGGATGTTCTTTCTCTCTACTTGCCAGCTTCCTTTCACGGGAAAAGCGAGGTTCCTCTTTCGGTAGCCCAGATGCGGGCGATCGTGCGACGCTTCCGTCTGTGTTAGCGGGAATACGACCGCTTCGAACTTCGCACTTTTTTGGCACAACTTATTAAAGTGATGAACTCTACTTCTACGTAGTTTCGAGAAACTTCGATCACCGGTCAATTCGTAGCAAGATGGATTTTGAATGGATGAACTTCGGAAAACGGACGAACCTCCAAAATTGAGTCAGTTTCATCTATGATGACGGGAAGCGCACCGGAGGCTTGTTACACGACTAAAATTCATTCGGCTTGTTTTAAAATACCAGACAGATCGTTTTTCTCGCGATTTTTTTTCCGATGCTGCAGAAGACATTCGCTTCCAGGGTTCCGTCGTCAGATAGAGAAGGCAGATTGCTAAGTTATTACTCTTTCCTGTGGTCTCTTATCGCGGACGGTGTGCCCTCTTCGCTTCTCCAAGGGGGAAAAAAATTTAATTTTACTGAGAGCAGGTCAGCTTCACACTCTCGCACAGAAGTCTCTACGATCATACAGTGTATTAGGGCGAAGCGTTCCGGGGCTTATTTCCCGATCTCTACGACCCATAATCACGGAGGAAGACCGGAAAAAAGCACTAAAAGCATTTGTGTCCAGGACCGTATTATTTTCCCCCGTTCCGGAGGGAGGCCGGAAGCCCTCTTGGTCCAGCGGGTGCACCTGTTCAACAGGCGATGGCTCTTTATTTCTCCATCTACTTCCCCTCCCTTTTTCTCCTTCCCCAAGCTCGTTCATTTCGAGCAGAAAGTTTATACGACTGTCAGCTGGGACACGCCACGTAGGAAAAAACGTTCTCTTTTTTTTTCTTTTTATTTTTTTACCCCTACTCTACGAGACTCCGACTCGACATCTGCGTCCATTTGCTGCTTACACGTGCTCTCTTTTGTTGTTCACTCGTATGGGGACGATGATCATAAACTCCCTCCCTCCCAATGTTTATTTCCACTCCGGTTTTCTTTCTGTCTCTGACGCGAGCCTTGTCTACGCTCTCCCCCTCTGATTTCCCCACCTTCCCACAATGTGGCTTGTTGTACGAGGGTAAAGCCCGCTAATGGGTCGTGTCCTCTCTCCCCCTGACTCTTTGCTATATTCGTCTTTCAGACGCAGTGATGCGGTTACGGGTCGGGGTGATCGTCGCCGTCGCCGTCGCCATCGCCATCCGGGGATGCGGGGCCGAAAGGAACGTGGCCACCGAGTCGCACGGATGTCCGAGTTGGGAAGCGAATCCCTGGTGTTCGTGTTACGATCACGACGGAGGTCTATACTTGGAATGTCCCGGCATCGAGCTGAGCATCTTGGCGACCGTCTTGGGGCTCGTATCTCAGCCGGTGATGGATCTCCGGCTTTACGAACTGGATCACGGCATCGCGACTCTACCCGAGAACTTATTCCGGGAGTCCCAAGTCAGGGCCATCCAAATCACGTACAGTAGCATCCAGCGGATCGATGCCGGATGCTTCCGGGGCTTGGAAAACTCCTTGGAGAAACTCTCCGTCATCAACAGCAATCTCACGGCGATTCCCATCGACGCTTTCAAGAGACTTCATGCACTCAAATCCCTCTCGATCGAATCTAGTCAAGTGAAGAACTTGGAATCCCATGCTTTCCGGGAGCTGCCTCTACGAACTCTGAGTCTGAAGGGCAACGAAATCAAGGACATCTCGGAGACGGCCTTCCTCGGTTTGGACGAGACGTTATCGTCTCTGGACTTGAGTCACAATGCCCTCAAGAGTCTACCGCTTTCGGCTCTGGCGAATCTCAAATCCCTCTCCACGCTCGACGTCGCCGGGAATCAGATCCAAAGCCTGGAATACGAGGAAGACGCGGAATTGGAGGCGCTCACTCGCCTCGATGTCAGTTCCAATGAGATCAGAGAGTTGAAAAACACGTCCCTGCTTTTCGTCCCGAACGTGAGAAGCGTTTCCTTGGGTTTTAATCGACTGAAACAGGTGGACCCACTCGCCTTTTCTTTCTTACCGCATCTGGAGAACGTAGACTTGAGTCACAACAGTCTGCATGGGATCCATCGTCAAGGACTCTTCTCTAACAATCCCCGATTGGAGACCGTGGACATGAGCTACAACTTTCTCCATTCCGTCCCTCGGAATCTCTTCAGGGATCGCTTCGACCTCCGGGAGGTTTTCCTCTCTCACAACGACATCAAGGACTTGTCCGAGGGGACGTTTCGCAATGCATCGGGCGTGAGAGTATTGCATCTTCAGAACAATGCCATCGGAGCGATCCACGAACGCGCCTTGCAAGACCTCATCGCCCTGGATCAACTTTATCTCAGCTTCAACCAACTACAAAGCGTTCCTCGAAGTTTCTTGGGGAATAATCGGGAACTCACTTATCTCGGATTGGACCACAATCGGTTGAAATCCCTGGAACCGGGGATCTTCGACAACCTTTCGAAGTTGGTGGTTCTGAGACTCCAGAGCAACGAACTCGGAGAAATCCGGGAGCCCGTCTTTCGATATCTGACTCAATTGAAGGAACTCCATCTCCAGGACAACGAGATCGGATGGATCGAGGACGGCGCATTCCTCTCCATGGCCAATCTTCAGTTGCTGCATCTCCAGAATAACAGACTCAAGAGCATGGGGAACATCCTCAGGAATTCTCCGCCCACTCTCATTTCCCTTCAGTTGGACAATAACCAGATCCAAGAAATCCATCCCGGATTCATGGAAGGACAGGAAGAGTTGCGCATCGTCTCCTTGGAAAATAACTCCTTGCAAAAGCTTCCGGCACGACTCTTCAAGGGACTGAAGAAGCTGAAGAAACTGAATCTCCGGAACAATTCCATCGAGAGCATCGAAGAGGGATGCTTTCAGGATGCCCATCATTTGGAAGTACTGCAATTGTCCGGAAATCATTTGAAGGAGATACCCGAGCACGCATTCGAAGGTGGAAGAGTTTTGAAGGAACTCGACCTGAGAGGAAACCTCATCGGAGATATCAGTCCGGGGGCATTCAAATCCCTCAAGGGCTTGAAACGCCTCGATCTGAGTCGAAACAAACTTATCGGGATCCAGAAGGATGTGTTCTTGGAGGAATTGCCCCTTGAATCCCTGGATTTAAGCGAATGCCTCATCGAAGACGTTCAAGAGGGTTCCTTTCAACGGCTCCCCGTCTTGAAAGAGTTAAACCTGGCCGGAAACTTGATTCCTCATCTTTCCCTTTCCTTCCTGTGGATCCCCACGTTGACTTCCCTCGATGCGACGGGGAATCCGATCAGGAAGGTGGACGAAAACGTGTTCAGAGGAGTTCCCGAACTTCGTACCCTCAAGATGGGTTCGTGCGGATTGGAGAATTTCACGTCTTTCTTCTTCAAAGACTGCCTGGAACTCCGGGAACTCACATTGTCTCAGAATCCCCTGAAGGAAGTGAATTTCAAGGTCTTCTCCGTCATGCCGAATCTCAGGGAAATCGATCTGAGAGACTGTGAGCTCCGAGGAACATCCCTGGTGAGAACCGACGACATCTTATCCAAGCTCGAAGTCTTGGATCTCTCGTCGAACGCTCTCGAAGAATTGCCCGATCTCGTCTTGAAATCTTTTCCGAATCTAAGGAAGCTGAGCTTGGAGAACGCATCTTTGGTCTCCGTTCGAGGATCGGCTTTCGGGCACCTGGAACTCTTATCGGATCTGAGTCTGAAAGGGAACCATCTTCAGAGCCTGCCCGTGGAACTGCTCCAGAATCAGACGTCTCTGGAGAGACTGGATCTGAGCGGGAACGAATTGAAGGAAATGCCCCAGGTTCTGATCGAGCAGAAGCTGCCGAATCTCCGTCACGTGGTGCTGAGAGGAAACCCGATGGAACGGCTGTCGTCGCATGCGGTCTCGCCCAGAACGTCGGAGAGCACGCAGGAATTGGATTTGAGCAACGGGAGCCTCAAGAGCATCTCGGGGAAAGACTTCCACAGTTATCCCAATCTTCTCGTCTTGGATGTGAGTTACAACGCGATCGTGGAGATCGCGCCGAACGCCCTTCAGGACCTCGGCAAGCTTTCCGTCCTGAACCTCGGCTACAATGCTCTTTCCGAGATCCTCAAGACGTCTTTCCGCGGGCTCCGCATGCTCGGCACGCTCAATCTCACCCACAATCGAATCGAGAAGTTGGGGAAATTTCCTCCGGATCTGGAGAACTTGAAAATTTTGGAC
Organism: Darwinula stevensoni; assembly: GCA_905338385.1. Classification (NCBI taxonomy): domain Eukaryota; kingdom Metazoa; phylum Arthropoda; class Ostracoda; order Podocopida; family Darwinulidae; genus Darwinula; species Darwinula stevensoni. The sequence continues at coordinate 12,419 of CAJPEV010001083.1, forward strand.
CTTTCCTCGAACCGGATCGCGGCGTTGGTGGGAGGGGAATTCCAGAAACTCGGAAGCCTGGAAACGTTGATCCTCGGTCACAATCCTCTGGTGGAGGCGAAAGACGACGCTTTCAAGGCGCTGCGATCCCTCAGGCATCTCGACCTCGGCCATAATCGTTTCGTCGACCTTTCCCCCGACTTATTCGCACCCGTGGAAGAGGGGCTCATCTCTCTCCGTCTCGAAGGTAAGATCGTTCGAGTGGTTCCACGCTTTCTCGCGAGATTCGAAAACGATGCGATGCGATTAGCTCTTTGTTTACAGGGAATCCCTTCAAATGCGAATGCAATCTACGGGAGCTGTGGGATTGGCTCCAACAGCACGGACGGTTCATCACGGAACAGTCATCGCAGAAGACCGTCTGTCACACTCCGCCCCAAGTTGCTGGACTCGAAATCCTGGATCCCCTTGGGATGCAACGAATCTGTTTCACCCCGTTCGTGACGTCGTTGCACGTGGAAGACTTGCGGCCCACGTCCTTGACCCTGTCGTGGGAGACGCACAACGGAATGAACCCCGGCTCGGGGTTCTACGTCTCGTATCACCCGCTGGACTTCGACGCGAAGGTCCTTCAAGTCCACATGCCTCCGACGACCCGAAATCGGCAACTCAGAGACCTTCGACCCAGGACTTCTTATCTCCTCTGTGTGATAGCCATGGATTCGTCGGACAGTGACGTCACGATGGACGTGGACGAATCCAACGCTCAGACTCGGTGCCGGGAAGTGGAAACGCCCGAAGAAGAATTCGAAGACGGGCTCTCGGGCAGTCCTCACGTCCTCGTGTCCAACTTCGGCCTCATCTTGGGCTGCGGACTGGCGATCGGCATGATCTGCCTCCTCGTCCTCCTCGCCATCATCATGGTGAAGCGGAAAAAAAGACGAGGTGGTCAAGCGGGGACGAAGAGGGATTTCTCTCCTCCTCCTCCGCCTCCACCCCCTTCTTCCGCGGAATATCTCTCCTATCGACATTTCTCGCTGAACACGAACGAGTCCGGGACCGGAACGAGGACCTACACGAACAGCCATTATTGATGAGGAACGACCGATGAGTCCTCGCGTGTGCAATCTTTTCTTTCTTCCTGTCTTCACCAAATGTCTCATAAAACCAAGGATGCGAGAATGAAACCTTTTACCTCCTTCGTTTGCTCGCAGAGAACGAGAAATTAAAAAAAAAACGATAAAAAGACCAACGGATGGACGGGTCGCGCGATTCAGAGCGACGATGGAAATTCGATTTCCTTCACTGAGATGGGGGGAAAACCCTGAAAATGTGAAAAGCGTTTATATAGATGGACTCGAGCGCCACTGTTAGCAGGCTATATATATCTATATATAGCTGCGTATAACTAGTTCCTGCGTTTCTCGGACGTAGCAAGAAAGAGGAACCCCGGAAAAGCGTAATAAACGTTCCCGCATTTCATTTCCTGAGAGTGTTCTTCACTTCTGGAGCAGTTCTGGAGTTCGGAGATGAAGGTCGAAAGTTCCATCAGTAGATCATCGGTTTCCTTGGCTTGGGAGCTATAGAATCCTGCTTCTTCCTGCAGGTCATGGTCAAAGCTTCTCCCCCCCCCACACACACACACGCGCGTCCAAACCATTCATGGAGTTACTCTTTGAAAATTCCAGGGAGCACTGAATGCTCTTTTTTATTCTCCTGAAGATATCGATCACGCTTGTTTTTTCCTTTACCGATCCACGCCGAGGTCGGGTTGACCGTAGACCGTTCTCCCTAGAAACATCGAAAGAAAACATCATCTAAACACTTCTCGAGCAAAACCAGCGATGAAACGTTTTCACTTTCTTCAACCCGATAGTTTCAGGAGGGGGGGGGGAGCGAAAAACGAAAGCTTTCTTAGGGATGTAAACGCCTCACGGAGAACTTCATCTCTCCATTTGTTTCTTGCCACACGCGGCTCGATGCCAACTTCGACTTGCTACAGTTAGCGCTCGATTCGATCGCGATTTTCATGCAGTACACACATTCCAGGGCTTCGCTTATTTCCGGCGAGAAATTCCCTACTTTCGTTTTCATTCATCGTTATAGTTCATACTCTATTGAGGCTCCCCTCGGGATCCAAAACCTTTCAGTAGAATAATGAACAGAATATCACCGAGGTCATTTCCAATCCTGTGTCTAGCTGCTCGAGGGAGTCTTTAAGTTAATCACATTTTTCTAATCATGAGCGCCTGCTGCTGTAAAGTATCGGGGACTCGGGCCTTCGTGTCTGATGCTCCAATTCTTTGCTATAATCATGGATCACAAATCCACACAATGGAAGAAATAATGAGGTGACGGCGAGCTGCAGAGACAGTTTTCATTATTCACGGATATTTCAGAATACGTTTTAATGTGATATACTGTTTTGATACATTTTTCATTCTTATTTATTTTCAGTTTGTGGATATATTTATTCAGTTTAATTAATATGCGGTTTTTCATCACCTAATTTTATTCCGAGAAACTACTTTAGGATTTTTAAATTGTTGACTCTTTTTATCAGCTTCATTTAAAGGCAATTGGAAAAGATTGAGGATGAAGAAGAAAAAAGTATAAAACATAGAATGTGAAACAAAAAACGGGAAATGAAAAATTATAAGGAAGGGTGTAGTGACTTTTCTTTTCCTAACTGAAATCAATTTTTAGCCCTTTTATTTTAAAAGCAACAATCGTTTTGCTCTCTTTTTTATTTTCTTAAATATTTTTTAGCTCTGTATTATTTCATAACATTGAAAACCGTTTCCAAAGCTATTATTTTTAGGGTTCAGTACATCGAGAATACGATGGGAAACGACTAGGGAGGCTCGAGACTCAGGGGCCTCTGACTCAGAGTCAAATGTCTCAGGGTCTAGAATTGGAAGGCGCTTGTGCTTTGACCATCACCATCGAGAATACCTTTGATCTCGACGCTCGTATGAAATAGAAAACGCACATGGAACGGTGGGAACAGACGATGACTGTGTGCGAATGACCACGTGCCCGAACAGACGGAGGCCAGCGGTGATTTTGACAGGCCATCCACGTCGCTTCCCCTCGCTCCCTCAACTCCTCTCTACACGTCGCTATTCCTCGCTTCCACAACTCCGCTCTCACCTTCCACCCCATCAAATCGTATGCATTCACCCTCCAAGATGCCACCGACGCGTTAACGCACCAGAGAAAGAAATCCCCTCACTGCTATTCACGCGATTACGCATTTTTAATTTTCTGTCACTTTCCGTCATTTTCTGCTCCGTCGTGCACACGCGATCGATACGAGACTCTGAATGAATTCTGTCATCATTCGAGAGTTTTGAGTCATTTCAAACTGCCTGGAGGAAAAAAACTCAGCACGTGGGCTCAAACCACCCGTATTAGACTCGGTAGTTCAAGGGTTAACGATGCGGTGACTGTATTCCGTTCGAACGGTCTTCGCTTCTCTTGCACACGTGGAAGTCGTCCGGTACATCATATTACTTACTTTACGTTTCCCCGTCTGGGATTGCGACTTCCTCGAGCGACCCAGGCGGATCGACGAGGTCACGGTATCGACGAATCCAGTCCGACGTCGGTTTCCTTCTCGGGGCTGATGGGAGGTCACAGAGGACAATAGAGCCGATTGGCCGATGGAGGTCATCGGGGACATGGACCCAATAGGCCGATGGAGGTCAGGGAGAACATCGAGACTCGGTGCATTCCGTCTCGGACTCTCTTACCGTTCCTCGCAGTCGTGGAGTCTCCGGTGGCGACTCCGTGCTTCTTCTGCCGTTTGGGACTCTCCCGCGGTTCCCGTTCCGTCCCGGTATCATCGATCGAGATGGAAGTGCGATCCCCGTGAATCGTGAGCTGACTTTTTTCCAACTCGTGCAGCGACCTCGGGAGAAAGGAAGGCGAACTAACCGCTTCCCTCCGCGAAGAGAAAGAGTGCGTCTGTCTTCTCGTTTCCATCACGCATCGTGGTAAAAACGTTCCGATTCGAAAGGAAAAGAATTAATAGAATCGGATCGGAAAGAATAGGGGAAAAAAATTATAACATACTGCGATTACCGATGAAAAGGTACCAAAAAGACGAGAACGTGAATCCCCGATTTAACACAGCGGTTCTCGACCTCTTTTCGTCCACGGCACCCTTTTTGGGTTCGGAGAAATTCGCTGCACCCCTGCACGATCCCATGGACCGCCAGAACCAATAATACAGGGGTAAATAAATATTACTGTGCTGGTCGTCTAATGGGCGGAAATGGGTGCGCGTACGAAGTGACAGCCTCCGTAATTTTCGGCCTCTTTTAATTAAAGTATTAGATTAGGGTCAGGACTCATTCACGAAAATATTTCTGCTGCACCTTCACCATGAAGGTAATCACTCTCGAGCTTCTCTCTCTTTTTTTTTTCGCGAGTGCTTGCTTCTCGAACGTGGCCTCGATACACCGGGAACTATGAACTCTCGTGGCAAGACTTCATACACACTCCGGACGAGTCGTGCCGGCAATTTGCGACACAGAAGCCAAAGCAAAGATGGCTTACGTCACATCTCCGCAATCCGACTTTCCTCTCGGCTTGCATCTCTAATGTACGCGTTTTACGTATATTTTACGCGACCGTTTTGCGCCGAGTTATTGCTTGGACGAGCAATAAACTTTTCCACGCTGGATTGCAATGTAAAAACTCTGAAAACGCCGGAGAGAAATACGAGCCATCTGGTTTTAAAACCACCTTATAATTTGAAGACCGTAAAACACGGTTCGAGTGACCGGGAACTGGAAAGAGTGCAGAAAGCACTTTTTATTTTAATGACAAATAAAAATTCTCAGTAGATCCGAAGGCTTCACGAAATGAAATCTAAACGATGCGTGCGATCGGAAGAGACGAGACCGAATACGCGCGATGTGGCGACTCTTGGTTTCCTCGCGGCTGACTCTCCGACGACAGAGACCGACTAAAAAAGGATTTAGAACGGTAATAGGCATCGGTGAATCGTCCATTCCGATTCCAGAGAAGCAGCTTTCCAGGAATCCTTGGGGGAAATTCATGGCTTAGGCTTAGGGGAATCGTTGTCTCCGAGTCCTATTTAGGTGAAATGCTCCTAGGATCCCCACGGACCCCCCCCCCCCCCCCTCCCCCCTGCCCTGCCAGCCTCTCGCGGCACACGGCTCATCTGACGTTATCCTAGACTTGCGTGGACGAACGGAATGTGGAGACGTTAAGTGTCCTCACTCGGATCGGGATGAAGAGGAAAATGGAGAGAGAAGGGAAGGACATTTCAAATGGTGCTCATTTTTTATTCGTAGATTACTATCATACTTCGATATCGAGCAATACGAGAAAAAGGGAGAATCGAGAAGAACCGATCATTCGTTTTATGTGTATACCGTGGCCGAGGAAATTCGAGAAAATATTGGGGAATTCGTCGGCTCGAACCCAAACGCGATCGGATCGGAAAGCCTCGAAGAAATTCGTAGAGAATCTCGAACTCCGACCGTCTCTCTGGGTTTCTCAATCAAATGGTAATCGAGTGCGGAGACTTTGGACGATAAAATTCCATTCCGATCCGTGAATTTCATAACCGGAACGTGTCGGACCGTTAAGCGATTTTCACTTGGCTCCCGTCCAGTGTCGTCTCGAGGTCGGGAACGAGGAGAAATCTCTCGCCGAATAATTTGCCGGCTGCTTTAGAATGCATGATCCCGCTCCCGATCGAGACCGTGATCGTGATCGTGATCCCGCTCGTCGGCGGATGCAGATGAGACCATTTCGAGCGGGATGGAAATCGTTCTGCCGGAAAATGTATCGCCGATTCGCCGCCACCATCGGCCTTTTTTTTTTTACCATATCGAAGGGGAGACATTCACGATGAGAAAACGCATTCATTGAAGAGCTTGAATTTAAAAAATGATGCGTGGTACCATTTGCAATCTGCGATGTCGGTCACGCGTTTTCGACCACTGAAGAACTTAGGAACTCGAGAGCCTTTCATATCGCCATTCGGTTCGCTCGAACCGACGACAAACCGGGCGACGAAGCGAGAAAGGTCTCTCCACGGTGCCTCATTCAGAAAACGTCTTAACCCAGAAAAAATAAATAAAACCGTCGGATTTGGCACGTGTACGTGCCACTCGACTTAAGAGGTTAAGGGATGGGGGGGGGGGGAGATGCTCCGTGATGTATGGAGCATGGGTTAACAGTGACAACATGAGCCAAACAGCGATCTGAATTTCATAATTTAGGCATTCCCATGAGTGCCTAACTGGCGGGGGGGTTGGGGAGAGCAGCATGGAATCCTTAGATGAAAGGCACCTCGACGTTTCCCCCAAACTCCGTACGAGGCCGCCGTGGGTCTCGCACCGATCCGGGACCGACGAGGTTCTCGAGACCGGGTGTCCGAGGACGAGCTGCAAGGCCACGTCTGGATCGGTCGTTCGACCGAATCCACTCGCGTCGGTGTCGCAGTGGTCATTTCTCGTTTTCTCCCGATTTCGGTCGAAGTCACGAGAGAGAGGTGACGATGGGTGACGACGAAATTCTCGCCCCACTCCATTCCATCTTTTCGCAGCATTTTCACGGGCAGAAGTTCTGGCCCGATGCTCGACCTCGTTTCCCATGTCGACGCGAGTAGGCCTTTCTCTCGGAGCGTCCAGAATCCTTTTAAGCCAGACGTACGCTCGGGCGGTGGTTCTCGACCGGTGGGCCGTGACAAATCTCCGAAAATTTAAAATAATTAACAGCTTGACGAAGGAAAATGATGTCGCTATTAAGTCTGTAGTGGACCTCGGATCACTTTGCAGCGGTTAGGTGGGTCGCAGAATCGAAAAGGTCGAAAAACCACCGAGCTAGGATCTGTGTTAGTGCCTCGTGCCTTGCGCATAGTATACTGTGCCTCGGCTGTTTGTCGTAAAATGTGCCCACGCGAGCGATTCCACTCCGACCGATCCCCACAGCTTCGTGTTTTCCGTGCTCAGGCGTCGAGACTACGCATTAACGCCAAATGGTTCTGTTAGAAGGGGGGGGGGGCGAGAGGAGGGGGAAGAGAGATTTTAAATAGTCAATTTTAGAGTAAGCCAAGTTTTTTTCCCTCGTCTCCCCTACGTACGAAGGATGTTCAATAAGTGTCTAAGTGTCGTCAATATTTATTTTTCTTGAATAAGGAAATACCAGGTGGTGATCGTCCCACCACCTTCCCCCCTCCCCTCTCCCCCACCCTTCATATGTATGTATGTACGTCCGTGTCATCATGCTGTGCCGAAAATGTAAAGGGCCGATAGGGAATGAAACATTCGAAAATTCCACGGATTTTAGACTCCCATCATTCGCATTCGTACATTTCGATCCGATGATGCACCGTGACACCCGAATGCAATGTTTATCCCTTGTATGTTCTCGATGCCCATCATCGCACGAACACAACGTGCTACTAGGGATCCCTGCCCTATCTTTACTCATCGCCTTTATTTCCTCTTTACTTATTTCTTTCATTTTTATCGTCTTTTTATTGCACCTTCTAGTGATTTTCTTCTTAGAAGGTTCGGAACGTTTTACGATTTCCATCGGAAGCTCTCGATCGATGTCGAGACGTGAAGTAAACCCACGAAGATGAAGTTAGAGAAGAATTTGCTCTCGCTTTGGCCTCGGGGAACAGGAATCGGCAGAGTCGCAGTAGCATGAGCCCGGACGAGAAGCCGCATTCGACCGTAGATTGTTGGAAAGGCTTCGAGATGGTAAAGCGGCGAGGCATCACGATGGAGACACGGAACGATGGGTCTCGTCGTTTCGATTACGGTATCGGTCTGATGTCACCCGCATCTCCCTTTCTCTCGATCGTAAAGAAATCCTTAAGAGCAGCTCGAAGGTCGTTTCCATTCGTGCGAAGAAGGCCACGAAGAAGCAAGGAAAAAGGATGGTCGCAACTTTGCGATACCCTTTACAAGGCAGTGGCAAATATATTTCCACAAACCTGATTTTTCACGAGACTGCGTAGAATTTATCGAAAGCTGTCCCTGGAATGTCCCTGGAGGCACTCCTGACATCTGTTGGGAACAGCCTCAACTCCAGGAGTACCCAGATTCCACAAAATTATACACTGCCTCGTAAAAAAAAATCAGAAAGTTTATGGGAATATAATTGCCATTGCCTTATAAAGGATTAAAGTCTCTTTCGGCCCACTCAGGCCTGTCTCTCCCAAGGACAAAGTCCGCACAGATGTTTTGTTTCGCACCGTGTTTCTGGCGCGAGCTTCTCTTGGTTCCCTCGTCGAAGCAGAGATGGAGGATGCGTCTGCACACCGGACAGCACGTTCCCACCGTCCTCGAGTAATCGGTCCTTCTGGTATGGAGGACGACAACATATGTTTTTCTCCGAGGATTCATACGTTCAAAATCTTTAAACTCCGCGTCTTCGAGACAAGGAATCATGTCTCTTATTTTATTCGATTCTGTCCTACTTTTTTACGCGTGAGAGAAATTTCACGAAGAAGATGGGAGAAGAGTACCACGCGACAAAATGTCACGCAAAATTGTAATATTTTTTTCATGGATGGCAAAAAGGATCACAGCATGCTTCTCGGGCCCGGATCATAAAACGAGCCACTCATTCGATCACAAGGTTCCTTGAAAATAAGTTCTCTATGGAATTTGGAAGGAAACATCTTCGTTCTTTCGAAAATTTGTTGAGATCGACGGTTCGGTGCACTCCAGAGTTTTCCGTCTCGTGAAGGTGCTTGCACACTCGACAGCCTCGATCTTCCGTCGAGTTCACGACGAAGTCGGACTTCCATCGGAAATACTCCAGATAGGCCGTGTCGTTCCGGTCCAGGTACTTCAAGTACTCGGCCAGGCTCCGGACGGAAGGGAAGTCCCCGACGTCGACGTAGGAATTCTTCGGCGCCAGCGACGAATAATTGGCACCGCCCAGGACGACCGGAATCCAGGGAAACAGGAGGGCGTTGTAAAATTTCTCCGTGACGTAGTCCTTGCAGATGGCATTCTCGAAGGCGAGGACGAATTTATACCTCCTCCACAGGTATTGGTATCCATCGACGAAAGACCCTCGTAGTCTCTTCTTTCCACATTTTCCATACACGTGAATCGTCAGGTTCTGTTCTTTGAGGTCTCGGATGAGCCAGTCCCTCTTGCTCGCGGCATCGCAATGACTGATGAGGGCAACCCCGAGTTTCCTCTCCGGCGGAACCCGCATCGAACCCGGATCCCACGACCGGTCGTCCGTTCGCCGGGATAATTGCCCGTATCCCACCGAGAGTTCCGCGTCGGACTCGTAGGTGAAGACCCAGTCGACGGACATGTGCAACGGCGCCCTCATCATGGGGGATTCTCGCGTGACGAGGGCCCAGATCTGTCCGTCGGTCTTCGCGGTTGGAACCGGAGAAGACTGCGTTCGATCCGCCGGCCACCAGGAAAACATGACTAGATCTGCTCCTTCCGACGAGGAACGGTCTCCGAAGCGGACCCGACAACGGTAGACGACGTCCTCGTCGGGAAAGGGACACCGGAGATCCTCTTCAAAGTTCCACCACTCCTTCCAGTGCGCGTGAGAACCCTGGAGGGTATCGTAGACGAGGATGCTCTTCGCCGTCTCCGTCGTCCGTCTCCTCGTCGAGGGCGAGGGGATCGAGGTGATCGAGGCGATCGAGGCTCGGTTCTCGGACGATCGAGGCATCCAGTAGTACACGCACACGACGGGTACGAGAAGGAAGGCGGGAACGATCTTTCGGGCTTCCAGATGCTGCGTCCACCTGCGAACGAAAGATTCCGATTCCGGGTCAGTCCATCGGGGGAAATCCATCGGATGATCGCGCGGACGCGATGGGCTTCGAACGGTTCGAGATCGAAGAGTTATTTTAAATGGCGATCGCCTGGATTTTATCTACCTTCGACGGCGAGACGATGACTCGCGGTTCGCTTCGTTCGGTGACGGTTAAACTCGGTTGCGACATCGACGAGACTTCGAACGATCGATGTAGTCGAAAGAGAAATTCTTCGATCGAAGCCAGAAATGTTCTGGGTTTGCAGAAAAGACAAAGATAGATCTACATCGCGATGCCATCGTGGCTTGGCGATTCGGGTGGGATTCGAAGCGTTCTTCCACGTTATCCCTAAATCGAATCGATCGGATGGCACCTCTATCATGGTCGTAGCCCAGATTTACAAAAGGGAAGGATTACGAACCGGAAAATCGTAACGTTATCAGCGTTCATGCAATAACGACCTTCCCTTCACTCGTGCAGTAAACCGAGGATTTTTTTTTTGTCTCCAATCCTTTTCTGGAATCTGATGACCTTAGATGCGTCATCCAGATCGCTTTTTTCTCTCCAATTTTCTCTATGAGCGTTCTGCCTCGACCATCGAAGGCCAACGCTACCATGTGGGGAACAAGCGTCGAAAGGGTTCCGAAATCCGTAACGACCGACGATCGAGAAGTTTTGTAGCGACGAAGGTATCGATGCGGATCGTTCCGGTACTTCAAGGGCAAATTCCGTGCGAGTACCCGACAGATTTATCGATCGCGAACGAATACGGATTTACGAACCTCTCCCAGGCTTGCTCCCGCCGTGGGAGCTTCGTCCTCGAAAGGATCGAGGGGCTCCCCCGAGCCACCCCTGGGCCACCTTTGGGCTCGTCTCGTCGACCCCCGAGGCTACGACCTTGCACTCGACGGGCGACGGCCAAGAGTGAGGAAATATGATGTTGCGCAATTCAGATTACTTGTGGGGTAATCTGCCATCCTTTCTCTCCTCTACTCCCCGGCGAATCTCTCCGAGTAGCCCTTAGAAAACGTGAAAGTTTCGATTCTACATACGAATGGCATTCGACGGACGGAAGGCGATGGGGGACGTCCTCGCTCGTCGCACTTTCCATCGCTTTCAAAGTCATTTCGGAGTGCTTCGGCCCTCTTCGGGCGTGTCCCGATTCCCGTGGAGTTCCACGTGACTTTGACGGCAGCCGACGGTCGTGCGAGTCTCCGAGCATCTTAAAAACGCTTTCGGTGCTTTTCGGCCCCGGATCGACGCGAGCTGCCGCAGGAAGCGACCGAAAATCGGTGTTCGATCTGGCCACGCCGAACGTCCGCGACGCAGAAACGACGCGGGTGGCCTCGACCGCATATGCACTGGCGCCATCTCTCTATTGCGTCTTCCGATCGACTCCATGACTCGTCTTATCCGTTGGCAAATCATCAACGTGAGGAACGAGTGGAGGGACTTTCTAAGCCGATTCCGAGTCGGGAAGAGAAGGTAACAAAAAGAGGGGGGAAAGGAAAAAAATCTCGGAAAGACTTATTTGAAGGAAAAAAATTCAAACTTTCTAAAGAGGCTGTAAAAAAAAATCATTCTTTCTATTATCTGAACTCAGAAAAAAATAAACCATATACGGTATTTCGGACACATAATAACAAGAATACCGATGTGGGCGACGTAAATGCCCCAATTCGACCATTCCAAGGTTCACGTTATGCAATATTTTGGCCCATGGCCACGACACGAAACGCAAAGACCAGGCATCCCCACGTCCCTCGACCCCATTCGCGATGTGACCACATCGCTTCTTAGAGGAAAACGGAGGTGAACCGACCGCCATAGAAACGAACGAGGCCATTAGAGTCCGGAAAACCCGGACGTTAAAGATTTACGAGATGAGAAAACGGCCTCGCTCCTTCCGTGTCTCTCTCGTTCTCGAACGCGACACGGAACCCACGCAGAGCCACTCCTGAGAAAATGAGAATCGGGTAAAACGATTTCGTGACCGATATTGGGAATCGCGTGACGCATCGCGCGGACCCGGAAGGTGAAGGTCCACGGATCGTAGAAATCCTCGATGGGACTGGACTCCATCGGTCCCACCATAGAATTTCACCGGGATTCGCTTTTCGTCCCTCAAATCTCGACTCGAGATGTAAAGGTATGAGGCATTTTTATCACGCATTCTCCTAGTCGACTTTAATTTATTCGTGAGCTCACCGAAAAGTATCTAAAACTAAGGAATGAGAGAAAGATGAGGACGGTCTGCTTTTTAAATCCGTAAACCCGAAACGAAGCATCTCGGACGGTTTGAGGGGAGTTGCACGAATGCCATTTACGTGTACTGCACGATCCCATACGATAATCCTTTACGTCTCCCCTCCTTCTTCCACGTACAGGACAACGTATATGGGGTGACATGCACCGAATCCGTTTAAGCTCAACTAAATCTGATTTCACAATGGTTCCCTATGGGAATCAATATGACCAAAATAAACGTATTCCTATAGACGCCCATTATGAAAACGAATCGGTTTAAAGTTAAACGGATCTGGTGCATGTCACCCATGGTTTCGTTCGGGACGAAAAGCGATCTCCCGTCGATCATATTAGGTCATCGAGACGCGCTTCTGTCCTCTACAAACGACAGCGATATGCTCAAGCACTGAATGATGGGGTGAGAGAGGGATGCTTGGGGTCTGCTCGACGGGGTGCTTGGGGTCTGCTTGAGGGGATGCTTGGGGTCTGCTTGAGGGGCCTGGTCCATGCCGAGGGGGACACGAAATTTCAACTCCAAAACCCTTCCCCCCCCCCTACCCACGACTCGTCCCGTTCGGAACAACAACCTTGTGTCAACATTAATAAAAGGTTGAAATGTAGAGACATGAAAATATCGTCACATTGAATCTACCAATCTACCAATCCCAATCGACGCGAGATGGCGCCTAAGCGCCGATTTAGCGATTCTCACCCAGGTGCCATTAAAACGAGTCCCCTATGCTTTTTTTTTTGACACAGTATCCTATCTCTTCCCACGTACATCTTAAAGGAAGGCTTTGGAATTCCTAGATATTTAAGGAGGCGTCCCGGCAGAAGGAGACTCCAAGTACCACTGGCCAGGGTGTCCGAGGAGAAGTCTCTACATTGTGCTTGCATGAATAGAACATTTTATATCACTTTCGAGAGGGATGGAGCCCAAAATGTAGCCTGCAGGGATACGTCTAGCTTCTCCTAAACTGAGATAATTTTGGGATTACACTGGACATGAATATCCTCTGCCGGACTGAGTGAGATGCGTCACTCGAGATATTGATCCCGTAAAGGAATTACGATCTCAGCGGGATGTTGGTACTCGATAGAGTATTAAGTACTATCATTCCACCTGGGGATCCTTTCTTGGATCTCCGGAGGGATCCCTTTGTATGATGACAGTACAGTAGTATCATCAATCTAATACCGTATACATGCACTCTCATCGCATAATAGGTATTATTCATCCACTGAACATGCCATGATTGGAAGGAAAATCTATTCCTTAGTCGAGACGGATCGGCTGTCTACTCGAAGAGAAGTATGTGAGAAGTGCGAGGCAAGCCTTGTCGGGATTGAGGGGAACACGAGGGAACTCTTCCACTCGATCCTCTCGATCCTCCCCTTAATCCACCCCTCCTCACTCCGTCATCTGCAAAGCCGACTCTTTTATCCCCAGGCATCTCTAAACGCTTCCATCTTCGGATCATCACCACTGATTCCGACCAGTTTTTGCGGGAACGAGGACGGCGGACGAGAGCGTGGGGCAGTAAAATTTCACGAGCATCCGCGTGTTCGATCGAATGATTGAATCGAGCATGAGAAGTTGCTCACGGCGCAGATGCAGGATTTCTCGTGGATTCTCCTCGCGTCCAAAGGGTGTCACCCCAGGTGCATCAAAATGATGGAAGAGGAAATGGGTCTCATGGACATTGCGTGTCATGCATGACTAGAATTCTACGGAAAACAGATTTCCTCGTCTTCACATACCGCGTCGAAGTCGAACGTAAAGGCGCATCTATTTTTTTTTTTTTTAAATTCGGTGAACTACGGATAATTTTTTTTTTCCCAAAAGGCTTTCCAAATAGCGATGGCATGACGCTGGAAACTGCCCTAGGGGTAAGCGAGTCTCGATTAAATCGGACGCGTGGAACCTTGAAGGCTTAGGTGGCCTCACGTGGAGGACGCTTGAGGCAGAATCGCGTGGCGCAGCTAAATACTAAAAACATATTCGAGGAATGCATGACCTTCGCGCCGAGATGGGTCTACCACTACCAGCTATAGGTGGAAAAAAAAAATCAGTTTCTCCTCGACCAGTGACGGGCCAATAAATAATAAAAAAACTGGCGTGTTTCAGGGGGGCGGGGCAGAGGGTCCGCCCCTTCCTTTCCCTTTCGGCACCGCATTCTTTTCTGCTTGTTTGTTCGAGGCTCTTTTCGCATGAAAATACTCATATCATCCAATATGCTAATCAACCTCTAATTATTATTCTGGAGTGACATCAGTGGTAATTAGGCTACTAATTGATCGCGATGATTGTACTTTGATGGGCGATGTCTGGGTGGATCCTCTGCTTCATAACAATTACATTAGGAGCGAATTTATGGACGAAATTTGCATAACAAAAGCACTGTATTGATTCCCCGTGCCCTTTTGGGCACGAGTTGAGCGAAACGGTTTTCTCGCTGCTCCGTCTTCTAAGCACTCTACCAGTCGACAGTATTTTCAGTCTGATTTCGAAAAAGATTCCTGGGTCCGGTTCTCGAAGCATGGCACATTTTCTTTTCGGTAGATAGATGAGCCAACCCACCCGTACTGAAATGGCCATAGGCCATTCTTCCAGTCGATTTCATTATGGGTAAGGTCGCGAGTGTGAGCATCTCCCTGGAACTTTGAGTGAGGCGATGCGACGAGCCCGTCTCGTGGATGAGTGAGGTCGGGATCGGAATGAGGAACGTTCGCACTCGAGAAACACGAGCCCAGACTCAACGAATGGCCGTGAGGTTCTGGGATGCTTTTCGATAAGTATTACGATTCGTGGTGGTGATTCCATCGAATTCGGAGAGATGCGAGTCGGCGTATTCATCCCGAAAGGCGTTCGAGTTCTTTCGCTCGATTCGGCTACTTTCTGCAGCGAGGAAAGATTTCTGGATTTTGCTTCAGCTCTCTCGACTGTCGTCACGCGACAGCCAAAAGCTCTCCCACGCGGCTGGGAGAGCTTCCGTTCCGCATTCCCGATCGGAACATTTCGTGACGTCCAGTTCGAGTTCATAATTGAACATTTTCTCGACACGTGCGAAAAATAATGACGAGTGTACCGCGTCACGAGATCGAGGTGGGCTCGCGCTGCCGGATGAGTCCAACCGACGATCGTTCCGGTGCCTCATTTTTCATCAAAAGCAATCAGAACAGAACATCACGAGCCGCCTTTCGTCTCGCTAAATTAGGATCGTCGCAGACCATTCGACCGGTAATTACGAATGCGATTTCTTTTAACATTTCTTTCCTCACCGAGAGACTTCCACGTAGCAGCCATCTGCAGGAGCGACCTCGTGGACACGCCCTCCGGCTTGCCTTCCAGGAAAATACGGACCTGGACTATCCCAGATACTCCCGCTGATTGGATGGGGGCGATGGATGTCGTTTGCAGAAGCAGCGAGCGTGTCTGCGGTCTCGTTCTGCCGATCCCCCTTCGCAAAGCCACGTAATTCATCACATTCGAGCGAGTGGTCGACGGCTTCGACGACGCCACCCATGCATCAGACTTTCAAACTGGAAGTCGACTCCCAAGGTGAGGCTCCCGTCGCATCGCAAAGGTAGAACACCTCGTTCCAAATCGTATTTACGAAGTGGCGGTCTCGAGACCATTGCTGCTTTCTCGAGATTTATGTTCTTGGATGAAATACCACCGTTTAAAGCCTCGCGTGTCCTATTGCTATCTTTGCATCCATCATTTTATAAGCGTAGCATGAACTTCCGAGGCGGTCAGTGCCTCGTTGGACCTTCGGGGGCAGAATGCGTCATTTAAATATCCTTCATTATTGATTAATTCGGTGTTCGACTCTATGTAGGGTGTGGGTGAGCGCTGGGGTCTGTTCGCCCACGACAGCATACCTGCACTCCATGGGCGATTAGTTTCGTTCCCTCGCCATACGGTGGAACTGTTGCCACGTGTCGTGCATTCGGAGCATCTGAGATCTGGCGAAACTCGGTCGCTCACCCGGAATCCTCCCTTAGCGATGTCCTTGCCATCACGAACACGATTGCAGAATGTCTGTTTTTTTTCCACGTGTGGAGTTTTACACGACATCTCTATTTCCAGCGTTCGTTTTAGATAAGCCTGCCCCTCAAATGATAAACGTTTTTAGAGGAACGCATCTACAGTATATACTGTCTAGCTACTGGCATCTACAGGGTGTTCCATAATTCGCTCTACCATTTCAAAAAGCAATATTTTATCAATTATTGACAGGGGGTTGACGCAATTAGTATCGATGGATGGTTAGTTATTTCTTTTTTTCCTTTCAACCGAACAAGAAAATCAGGACTTAACTGACTATTAAATGCATAGTTAAGGGACCTATTTTTCAAAGTAATTTACTCGAAATTTCAGAGACTTTTGCAAGATTTTGCTGGTTCCTCGTGGTTTTCTTTTCCGTTTCGGGTAAAATTTTGTGGCAATTCAGATTTCCCGACTCGGTTGTTAAAAAAAAAAGATCTAAATAATCAGCCATCCATCGATACTATTAGCATCAATCTGCTTTCAGTAGTATGTAAAAGAAAATTGCTTGTTGATACGATAAAGTGGATCGTGACATACCCTGAACATTGTCCCGTTTTTATTTTGTCTATGAAGGCATGAAGGCGAGGTTTTGTCTTCCTGAAGCTGAAGGGAGGGGGAGGAAGGAGGAGGGAGGGGGGGGGGAAAGTTCATCTTATGCGTTCACGATCTAACTTATAAAATTGTCATTCTTGGACTCGAGTCTGACTTGAGGCTTATGTAACTCGGACCGGTCCCTCCTCGTTCTCCGTGACTATCGAATAGGAAAAAGAAGAGGACGCTCGACGATACGGATGCCCTTAAAGATGTGCGAACGAAGAGATTCGAATTCGAAGATCCCGCACTTTGCACCGAGATGGACTCGGTAGGACGAAGAGTCGTTCGATCGGCTCGAAACGGAGGATCGCACTCGAGTTTACGGTGGAATGATCGGTGCGAGAATCTGCTACGAGTCGCTAAATACGCCACTCGAGGATCGCATCCGATCGCATCGCTTCTCGTGCGCTAAAGGCGAGATTCGAGAATGTCCTTTACCACTTCGATCTTTAACCCTTTCGCCGATCCGGCATCCTGCCATGTATAATTTTACGCATATTTCGTGGATGAGCCGTTCTTTCTGAAGTTGGGGATCGACTCGTCCATCGACCATACAGATTTAACCGAAGCGATCGATCGACTGTCTGATTCCAGCTCGTATTTTCGCGTATCAACCATTGAAATTAGAGGTTGACCTGCGTATCGGGTGGCGTTATGAACGGTTTTGTGCAAAAAGAGTATAGAAAATTTTACAGAAAACGATTCTGTGTAAAAAAAAAAAAAATTTAAAATTAAAAAGGCTTGAAAAGGGGAATGAGAGAAATCCGGAGAATCGCAGGCCGGTCGGTCTCGGATGGTCTCGGTCGGTTTCGGTCGGTCGAGAGAGCATTCCGGAAAAGATGACGGAAAACACGAAACTCGTTCGTTCGGGAATGCGAGAAAGGCTGTCTCTTGACACCGTTTTCGTCTCACCGATCTGCTGGCATTTTATCCTTGAGAAACGGATACGATGGACGAAGGGAACGCCCGAGACACCAAAGTATTTAGACTTTGCCGAGGCCTTCGATACCATTCCTTGAGGGAGATCTAGGACCGAATTCGAGACGCATGGGATTCGCGTTCGGACGAGTGACCGATCGGAGGGGAAAGAGGAGAGTGAATGGAACTCGGTTAAAACGTGTCCTCGGTCACGGCGCCGAATCGGGAAAGTTCCCGGCGTAAAACCCGTAAGATACGCCTATTCGTATCTCGCTCGTGACGAGCTCTGTCGTTGCGAGAACTTCGGCTTCGGCGATCTCGATTTTTGCCCCACCGACGAAATCGACCACGCCGTGAACTCGTCGTCGCGCTCCGACTGAAAATACCATCGTCGAGCACGACGATCGCAAAAAACTCAAACTTCGCTTTCTTTCGCATTCGCATCGTTGGAGGGTCTCCCGTGCGTGCGACGTGTGTGCCGTGTGCATGAGGATGGAGAGATGGAAAAATAGGGTTAGTACTTGGAATGCCGCTTCCACGACCGCCGACACCCATTATCCTTCCATAAACGCCGAACTGTGAAACCTGTCTCAGACGTCTTCTCCGGGAATGCCGATTACTCTTTTTCTTCTCTCTTCCGCTGATGCCGAATTTCTTTGTCCGTATTCGAACCCTTGATTTCATGACCAATGCGTTTCATTTCGACTACTCTACCACCACTCCACCGTTTCCACACGAATTCAAGAAGGTACATTTTAACACTAAGTTTTGTTTCTTTAGTCTCCCCATCCTTGACCTAAGCCCCCAGGAATGCCGACCAAATGACTAANCCCCCCCCCCCCCCCCCCCCCCCCCCCCCCCCCCCTTCGCTACGCCACTGCCTACGAATGATGAGATTTTCCTCTCTCGATGCAAGCACGTAGCGGCACGTCGCTGCCCTGCGATTGCCCCGTGTCCGCGAGTACTCGTCCCCTCGACCGACGATGCCAAAAATCCATTCCATCTTCCTCGATCGGTTGCTACTTCAAACGCTTCGAGGAATCCCGTGGTCGGAGTGGAGGATCTCGGCCGGAGGACTTTTCTCTGGGGAGTCCAGAACCCCTTCGACGAAGCACATCTCACTCGTTCGATCGTTCGCCTCTAGCTCGGTCCATCGATCGTCCGACGAAACGATTCCTTCGCATCGCCGAGCTGGCATCGGCCGCCGCTTCTTTCGGGTGTCGTGCCGATCGCCTTCGGCGTCACGATAGTCGCGTCGCGCAGTTGCCTGCGTCCGGCATCTCCTACTAATAGGCATAAAATGCCGAATCATCGCTCTTACTAATCTGCAACGCAGGGCACGAAACGTGCCAAGAACCCCCCCCAACCCTTCATTTTCTTTCTCGATCGGACAGCGACAGGGAATCAACGAGCTAACGGGACTAATGGTCCTTATTTCATCCAGGAGATAAGGGGTTTGCACATGGCGACCTTTTCCTCGCACTACCGAATTCGATAACGTCTTGTTGCAATTTCTAAGTCGGACGGCGTTTTTAATTGCACGTACCTGGTGATTTGGGATCCAACGATGCCGATGCTTCCCCAGTCCACACCGAAAATTCCCTGATTTGTCGACGTCATCTTCCCAATTTTTTCCCCTTGAGTCTGTCTGCACGTGTCTCGTTCTCTCGTCACCCATAAATTCCATCGTACTTCATTTTTTCCCCCTCTCGATCGTCTCCGACGAACCCACTGCCACTTAGTTTTTCGTTCATGTTTTTAACACGTCATGGATCCCAAAGAAAGCTCCGTCTGGGGAAAGAAAAATATGGATGCAGGAACGATGAGGATGTGAAATCGTGCCTCTCGTCTATACCTAGGGGTGACCCATTATTATGATTAAAAAATTTATAATTCTCCAGCCGGTACGGAAGACAGGCGTTACGAAGGATCCCGAAAGTGAAGAGAGAATGAGGAATGAGCGTCTTCCATGCCCGACATTTTGGCCGATTTTAAGCTCCATGAACGTGTCAAAAGAGTCGCGTGCGAGCCGACGAGCGGAAACCTTAGTATGCATCATGCACGTATGTGTACAAATTCTTTCATTTCAGCCTTCAGACGAAAGTGAGACGCTATATCTCTCTTGTCTCTATGCTAGCCTACGTACTTAGTTTTTCTTTTAATTATAGCATTAAAAAAATTAAATAAAGTAAAAGAAACGGTGATCGAGTTCTGAGGGGCCTTTTTCGTTATTTCAAAGAGTGCAGGTTCGATGCACCGGTATGCTCCTGCCCTTTCCATCGGGGCACTCGGAGAGTCGCGAGGTCGAGAGCAATCTCACTCGACTCAAACTCTAATCGTTACCACGACACACTTTCAGGAGCTTATGTCAGGAATTTAATCGAAATCTAGGCTCCTTGTCGAAATTAGAACTGCAGACGGTGCATACCTTCGAGGGCCGTGCGTTCTCGCATTCCGTCGTCTCGTTTCATCCCGTACGAATCGATACGAAGGCCGAGTGCTCGCGATTTCTTTCCGACGCCCACGCGACTTTTCTTTCTCACCCGTAATTATGGGAAATGGGGAAGAAACGAATGACTTTCGCCGAGGGATGCGGCGGAGAGAACGAAAGGAATTCGACGAACACGCGTTCACGAGCGTCCCACTCGGGGGAGGAAAGAAAGGAGCACGAAGAAAGTGCACTGTGTTCGACGATGAAACCCGGATGGAACGGTACGGTGCCCCGAAGTCGCTTCCACCGAGGATGCGGGCAGAGGTTCCGGCACGGCACGACGGCACGTGACGCCGTGGACCCGAGTCGAAGCCCGGTTCGCGTCCCACTCCGAACGGGGGGCGGTGCACACGGGGGGCGATGCACACGGAGGGCGGTGCACACGGGGGGCGATGCACACGGGCGACGCGCTACGTATCGACCGTCTCGGCCACTCGTATCACCCCGATCGCACGTTCGCACACGGTAAACCGGGGAGGGAAAGGAACGGAGGGGAAGGAGGTCCCGACGGCGTTTCCGATGGGTGACGCCATCCCGAGTTTCGGCTACTTTCTTCCGATCCTCACGAAGGTCATCCTAACGACGACCGTGCGCAGAGGAGACGGAAAGACGCTCCGTGGGATCCATCGTCCGCACCTTCCCGCCCGTCACGCAATAGAAGCGCAGGAAAGACGGCTCTCTCTCGATCCATCTGGACTCGACGGACGTCGCCGTAGGACTTCTCTTCGGATTCGTAGCACCCTCGAGATGGGAAACGCGATGCGAACGCCCGAAAACGTGAGGGGCAAGGGGAAACTGCCGTTTTCTCGTTCTCCACGTGAATTCTCCTATTCAACCGGTTTTTAGTTGCTTTTTTTTCGCTCGTTCATGCATTGCACGTAGTCATAAGGAGCAACGAGCTCGGTAAATATGAAAAATGTTGCCCGGAAGAGGATTTCCTCCCGTTCCTAATTTCGGAGGGAAATCGTGCCCAAGTCGGGCTCGACGTGCAAGTCGATCGCGTTCTTCGTGTAAAAAAAAGAGGGAATCGATCTTCGTTAAGAGGGGACAGGAGATTTGGGGCCGAGCGGCGAGAGGAGAAAGAGGCACTTCCATGCGGGTCCTCGTCCCCTCGACGCGAAGGCAAGAATCGGTGGCAGGGCCTACAAATCCACAAATCCAGCCTTAGTCAGAGAGCGAAATTCCTTTTTGCCGTGTCCGTGAGAAAGGTGTCGTCCAGTCATCCCGTCGGCTTTCTCACGTCTGGTCTGTCCCCTACCCACACCATGCTCCTTTCCTTATAGCCAAACTCGAGGGGGGGAGAAGCATTCCGCGAAGGAATCTCTTCTCGTGAGGGTAACATAAACAAATTGCGGATTCGTCACTTCATCCAATATTTGCAGGTAGGCCTATACGTCCTAATTAGCGCTTCGTGACGCGAGCGTGGAGTCATTATTATATGCTAACTCATGCCCTATTCTGGTAAAATCCAAGTCACTCGTCCATCGCATGCAGCAGATGGTGCACTCCCCGGTACACTGCAATCGACTTCGATTTTCGACCTCGCCTCGTGTGCGGCGAAACGAAGTAATTATGGGGAAGTGTTCCGTCCCGTCGTGAATCGGGTCCCGCGGATATTGCACCATTCGCTTCACACTCGGATCCACGTTTCCGTACGGAACCGAAGGGCGTGTCGCTTCCGCTCGTAATGACTCCTAATAACGCCCGCTTCCTCTTCCGCTGTTTTCATTCTAATCCATCGGGCGCCATTAGTCGGAACGAGACCGTCGGCGGCTCGACCTGCGAACGACATGGAGAGAAAATGAGGCTTTCGTTGCACCACCTCGACGCACCTGAAATTCCTCACGTCCCGGATCGCGTTTCTCTGCCCGGAAGAGTCACCGGAAACCGCACACCCTCGCGATCGTGTTCGCGGCAGATTTCGTCCGCTCGACGGCGATAACGAGTGAAGCATACGATCGCATCCTCGAAAGAAACGCCGTTGAAGGTTGCAGGATCCTTGCAGGTAGAGAGGAAGGGAGGGAGCCTCTGCATGGGATATGAACACGAACGGATTCTTCCTCCTTCCCGCTCCCAATGTCATCCTGTTCATCATCCTTGGATTCTCCTCTGTCCTTCCTCGCAGCTCGGCTTCGTCACACGCCGTACGGAATCCTCTTCTTGCTAACGCACGAATGCTCCTCGTAAGAGTGGGAAAGGGGGAAACGTCTACATCGGGGTTGCCCAAAAGTTTTCGGTCATTGGGGTCGCTCACCCCCGTGGACAGCAGACTTGCTGGCCGCAAAATTCTAAACTTTTGCTATGTAATTGTAATAGGTCAAGATGCCGAAGGGGGGGGGATGTTGAGGAAAGCTCTAGGTGTCTGCACTGAGGCAAAAAAATGCGCCTGTTTACTTTTTGAAACACATATCCTCATCCGATGTGCTGGAAACCTCATGTTAGCCTCTGACATGCAAACCTCTAACATGACAGGATTCAGGCGACAGGACGTCTCAGCGAAGAAATTGATACCACTTATTTTGTCTTTTTCTTGTTGCATGTTATGTAAGGACAAGACCAACTTCACCTCTGAGACAGTCTGCCGTCTGCACTCAGCCGTGTTAGACCTTGCCAGAGAGAAGTACTTTACCTGGGAAGATCAGCGAGGATATTGCTTCTTCACAGCGACTTTTCTTACTTTCGCTTTAAAAAGTTATTACATTTGAAACAGTGAGTGAAAAATGTTTAGCATAGAATAATATTATTATTCATCTGGAGGGACATATGCTGAAAATACGGAGCCTTGCATGACATCGGAAGGATATATTAACAAATAAACGAACTGGTACCTCTTTAGGATGAACGGGTGTTTGCTTCAATCATGCCACGAGCATTCGCCCCTCCCAGTCTTCTTTTTCCTAATTGCCTCTTGGGCCGCACTTTGGGCACTCTTTGTTTGCATGGATCGTTTTCTAGGGAGGGGAGAAAAAGAGGGTAGTGTATCCTCTTTCGAGGGATTCCGATGGAATCTCGTTTGAACGCGGGGAGATCCGGAAGAGAGACGTCTCCTATCGTCACCCATCGACCATGGATATCCTGGTGAAGTCCGAAGGGATCGGGACTTCCACGAAATTACGACGCGACGCAATCAGTCCCGATTTCCATTCCCAATACGTAAACACGAGGGAACCTGGAAAAAACACCAGAGATCTCCGAAATGCGCCCGAAATAATGATTCAATCGAGGGACCTGAAAGATGCCCATCGTGAATCCATTTCGAAGCTGGAGGAACTCGCCTCGAAGCAATCGAGAGGAAGTTCGAATGCCACAGAGGAACAGGATCAAACTCGATATTTGGAGAATATCGGCGACCTCAACCCCCTGATGAAACTCGTCCATATGTTATTTCTACAGCGGCAGTCGGAGAACGAAGCTCTCTTCTCTCGAGATGTCACCAGGCAACTGCATCGAGAAAAAGCATTCGAAACGAAGGCGAGAGAGAAGAGGTTCCTCGGACGTTTCGATCCCGATTCCCTCGAAGATGCGAACGAAGAGAAAGTTTTACCACTAGGACGGATGACAGTTGTCGCCGATTCCCAGTTCGCCGAAGATTCACCAGAGGAAGATTCAAGCGAGAATCAGGGAGGCTCGAATGAACTTTCCTTGGAAGCAGCGAATCTTCACCGATTCATCTCACCCAAAGATATGGACGGAGAAGAAAAGAGAACGTTCCTTCGACCGATCACCATGGGGTGTCCATCCGCGAAGGCAAAAATCTTCGGGCAGGAACCGGGACGACGACGACGACGACGGGATCTCGTCGACTTTCTCAAGTTCGACAGGGGTCCGGTCTTTCGGTTCGGTGATGCTGAGAGAAGGGCAGGTTCCAATGACGAGAACGTCATCGTCTTCACACCGAGAGAGATGTCTGGAAAGTCTTGGAAGGAAAAAAGACGCTGGACGGAGGGAGAGACGGCGCCGACAACGAGACGACGATGGAAGAGAAATATGTCAGTTGGATCTGAAGATCACAGCAAGGTCAAGGACAAGGATATGAATGAAAAAGTCCCCGGAATAACCCCTCTTCGAGGACGTCGAGGACTCAGGGGTTCGCGGAACCTCAAAAACAGGTACGTCTTGGTTCGATTGAGTCCGGATGCGAAGGATCAGATAGCAGGCCCTGGGGAAAATGGGGATTCGAACCTGGAAGACTTCCTGGAGCAAGTCTTCTTCACCGACCCCGTCACCAAAATTTTGACTTTTGAAAGAAGGGAGTCGAAACCGTACGCAGAGGTGGTAGATACGCAGACTGCGTCGAGGGACCCCTCGACTCCTATCTTGGCAGTGGAACCGTTCACTTTCTTTCGCATCCTCCCCTTCCCCCTGGGAAACAACATCCATGTAAACCCCGAGCGATTCCTGGAATCGTTGGGTGAGCTCGATGCAGAACATCCCGAAGCGAATATCTATTACGTATGGGATGGATTCAGAGGGCAGAGGCGACGGTCTTCGAAGTGGAGACTCCGAGCTAAGCGCGAATTCTGGCCGGGATCGTTTCGTCGATCCAGGCCGATGGAAGACGGTCGCGACGACGGTTCCACCGTCGCAATCATCGAAATCGGACACGGGAAAAAGGGGGAACGATACGACGGCGACTTTCAACTCGTCCCCGAATACGTCGTCTTCCAGGAGAGACTCACCGTGAACCCGTGTCGAGAGGTCGAAGACGAAGCTCACCGGATCTTGTATTCCAACAATCCTCAGATCCACATCCCCAATGGATCCGGGGAAACCGTGCTCACGATGAACGACCTGAACGGGTCCGTGATTCTCAAAAATAATCCCAGCCCCGACTCCCTCGATCGATCCTTCTCCTCTCCGCCGTTTTTTCAGGACGGTATAGAGGATGGAACCGGGGAGAAGGAAAAGTCGAAGATTTCGGAATTCTCGGAAGAATACTCGGAAAGGGACGGATCGAGATCCTTCTCGGATGTGGATGCCGGAGATGGACGTTCCTCCTACGGGCAGGGCTCTCTTCCGTCTGCGACCGGTTCCGTCGACCTAGACTACGAGGAGACCGCGAACCAGAGGAATCCCGGTGGCGGTCGACAGCCACAGATCATCCATCCCAGGTTCCACGGACGTCCCCTTCCGTCTGCAGCGAGCAGGGGTTCCTCGAATCTGGACGAGTTCAAGCGGCAGATGCTGGAAGAAAGCCGTTCCGACGAACGACGGCAGGACTCCGACTTCGACCTCGGCCTCAAAGAGATCCGGCACGATTTCGAGGAGGCGGACCGAAGTCGGAACGGGAACGACCGAAACGGGGTTCGTCAGTCCTTCGGTATCGCTGCACCGGAGTCTCAGCAGGAACGGACGGGATTTCCCGAGTCGAACGTCGACGGGGTCGAGATGAAACCTCGGTCGAAGAACGTTCCCACGAATCGAGCCGTGGACGAGGGCGATCGCGCTCGTGCTCCACCGAATGAGAGAAAATCGGAAGGAGGAACGCTAGGTCCGTCTCGGGACGAAGACGAGAAAGCGGAGGCGAAGAATAAGGCGGGATTGATATCTAAGGACGGAAGTAAAGAGCAGAGGCAAGGGCTGAAAGAGAAGAAGAAACTGCTGAGTGAGAAACTTGCACGGCTGCTGGCGATGCGTGAGTCCCACACACCTGGCCTTCATCGAACCGATCCGGACGAACGACGGAAGCGGCGGTCGAAAAAACTCATTTTCCACGTCCTCGAGGATTCCCATCGTGAGAAAGAGGGCGATCCCGAAACGAGCAGAGCTGCTGACGTCTTGGAGAACCCGATAAGCGAGAGAAAAATGGCGGAATCGGGGGGACGGAATAAAAGAGACAAACCATTCGACGGGAAAGAAAGAATTCCGGCGGGATCGATCTCGGATTCCCCTCTAACATTTGTTAGAGCATTTGGCGAGAACCAGTCGGAACCAGAAGCCTCGATAGGTGTATCCGTATCGTGTGATGTCCTCAAAGGAGAGTGTGCGGAAAAACGGTTCTCGTTCGAAATCCCGAAGAAAATGCAGAAGCGGAGACGGGAATGCAAGAACGCAACCGTCTCTCGCGAAGGGGAGGAGACGGCCCGAACGGTCTCCCGTCTTCTCAAACGAGGATTCGAAGGAGGACCTTCCCAACGGAACGATACAAGCGTGGATGCGAAGGTGGGCGAGGATCGGGACATTCCCGCCGATTCCTCTCCAGAGCCTCAGAGATCTCGGGTGATCCTCACCCGATCGGAGCCGCTCTTCTCGATCTCGACCCAAACCCCGGCAGAAGTCGCTTCACCGTCGTCGAAGAAACGAAGGGAGACCCGAAAACGAAGGAAGAACCTCCTCGCGGGGGCGAAGGAGCCCTTCGGCGTGGTCTCCCCTCGCGTCTTCCAAGCAGACTTCAACTCCCAGGCTCTCCCCCGTCCCAGCACGCGAGCGACTGCCTCACCGAGTTCCACGTCCGAATCCTCCAGGTCAAAGAGGGACCTCTCCGGTTGGAAGTCTTCTCGGATCGCCTCTTCGGGTGAGACTTCGTCTTCTGCCATCTCGAGTTCCGGAATCGAAAAATCCTCGGGTGTAACGGCGGATCATCCACGGTCGCCGTGCAACGTGGTTAATTTGCAACGATCGAGAGCCGCTGTCGACTTTTTGACGATCCTAAGCTACGGTCGCATTCAGAACTGTCAGTACTCGATACCTCGATGACGTTAATACCTGTTCTTTTGCAAAAGTAAGTAGATTAAATCATTCAAAGCATTTAAGAAGTAATACAATTATTTCTGCAGAGAATGTGAAATTAGGGAATGAGGAAGGTGCCGATTACTTTCGGAATTCATTTTCCACCAATTGATTTTACAATGTCCACATCGATGGTTCTCGACGTTTGTGTCCTCGTGAACCGATGTAATTTTTCGAAATCGCTGTGGACAGGCAGGGCTGCCCCGACGGCTCCAGTCCTCAAGACTGGAGTATGGATGCACGTGGCCCTAGGCCCAACATGAATCCAAAGGCCCGTATCGCACGATGCATTTCTTGCGTGCGACGCGTGCGATTCCTGATGCGTGCAACATGCGTTTTTGCACGCGTCCGCATGCGTTCGACCGCAAGGGAACACGCACGTTCACGCATGCCCACTTGCATTCGCACGTGAAGAGGAAGCGCAAGACTCACGTGGAATATTGCGTCCCGTCCGATTCCGAACGCCAACGCGCTTTCGTTTTTCCTTCCCTCATCCGTCGCCTTTCCCCCTAAGCAGATTTTTCCCATTCGGCTCAGCTACGTCGTGTTAACATTGATAAAATTTTGAAACGTCGAGGCAGCGTTTAAGTTGAGAATTCAACGAAGAATCAACATCGATGAAATGCTGGCTATTCGTAATGAACTGAATTTCCAGAATATCGAGATTGGATTAACGGAGTCGTTTGGAAGCTATAAGTACAAATTCATTTTCACGTTTGCCTTCATCATAATCCCATTTTTGCTTCAACATGGAATTAACCGCATCGTTTCGACAGAAAACAGGTTCTACGGATCGACGCGAGATGGCGCCCTACCGCCGATATAGCGATTCTCACTCTGGTGCCATTGGAACGAGTCCCCTGTATTTTTCGTACAGTACCCGATCTTTTCCCACGAACAACTGAAGGCTTTGGAGTCCCTATATAGACCCGTTTAGGGATGTAACCTACAGGAGACTCCCGAGGGTACTTCTGGCCGGGGGGGCCCGAAGAAACATGGACAGTTTTCTTACATGGCGCTCGTAAAGGTTTGGGCTCTTGAATATCTTACGAGAATGCTGGAGCGTGTTAACCGAACTGGGAGTGTTCGTCTGGTTCATCTCTAGTCAAGGATATAAATGTGAGGTTGATGCGAAGAAGTAGATTTCCTCTGCCAGACATAATGAGCTGTACCATTCGAGCTTTCAACTGGGATTTCGATCCAGTAAAAGAATTAACAGCCTCAGAAGTAACGCACCGTGGATGTCGAAAGTACTCACTAGAGTACTTTCGAGCGTTTAATCTAAATTAACACATGCTGAATCCGATGAAAAGGAGGAAGTAGGGCCCTGACGTTGATGATTCAGCGCCGGCACAACGTGACGCACGAGCGTAATCTTAACGTTGAACGGTGTTTCATTTCAACGTTGTGGCAACACTGACTTCACCTTTTGCACACAGCTGTGGCAACATCGACTCCACCTTTACACATGGGCGGATACAGAAAATTTTCATAGGGGGGGGCGGTTCCAAAGTTCCTACCTAGCCCCCCCTCCCCCGCCTATCACCATTCCTCGTCCTTTCGCCTTTTTTATTTTTCGTCTGGGATAAGAACTTGAGCATCTATTTCACTAGTTCCAATAAAATTTCATGCAGATGCTATTTTGAATAAATAATCAAATGCTAACCTGGCCTTAGGGGGGACAGTGGCCCCCCCCCTGTATCCGCCACTGCTTTACACACCACTGTAGCAACATTGCTACGTTGTAAAGTCAATCCTCTCTCAACATTGCCACGACGTTGTTGTGCCGAATGGGATTCCTCCCCTTCTCCGCTTCCTCCCCTCCTTCCTTTCCTATTTCTTCTGGGTTTCCTTGAGTTCTGTGAACGCCTATTTGTTGCTTTTTGGTTCTCTCCCAGCTCCTTTGTTGCCTCTTTAAGAGAGAGTGTATGTTTGTACGCTGATATATTTGGTCTCCGTGACGAACACATGGCAGGGCCACCCAGAGGTTTCCAGAGGCCTGAGGCAAAACTAAACCAGAGGCCCTTGGAGGCTCCCTCGGGGCCCCTTGATACGCGAGACCCGGGCAGTTTGTTCCCGATGGCCCCCCCCCCCCCCCCCCCCTATCACCATTCCTCCTCCTAGAAGGGATTCCTCCCCTTTCTCATATGCACGGTCTAGGTCAAACTGTATGAGGTTGAACGTGAATGCTAGTGCCATGCACGTCTTGGCATGTAAGAGGGGGAAGGGGAAGAGGTAGACTGATGTGAAACCGGGGCCCCCCCCCCCCCCCCCCTCTGGGCGGCCCTGCCTCATGGCCCTGCAAGAGCGAAGGAATAAATATTACCATTATTACTAGCTGCTACCAGTTAAACATTCACGTCTTCCTATTTGAGGTTAAACGACTTCTATCTCATAACATTTAAATGAAACAGTGCTGGAAATTTGAACAGCCATATTTCAGATCAATAATATGGGGTGCGTCATTAACTCCCCCCCCCCTAACCAAATCCCCCAATTTCCCTATATACAAAATTTCAGAGGTTCCGTTCATTAATCGTCAAATGAGACACACCGTACGAATTTGAAACTCCGGGTATCAGATAAAGAAAGGGAGATGCTCGAAGATGCTTCCCTTCCTCAGAAACCACCAAGTTCCCGACGAAACAATTTTAAGTGAGTTCTAAAAGGATAAAGTTCGAATTTCAAAATGCCACGCTTAGGATCAATAATAGGATAAGTTACATCATCGGGGAACCCCAATTGCATGTATACAAATTTCCAGCTCGTTCCATTTCGTAGCATTCGAGCGAGACACATCGTTCGAATTCCGAATACGCATTGGATAAGGCATGATTTTGAGCCATGTACGCAACATGCACGGGATGGGGTTCGGCTAGATAGAACTAACCCGACCGGCGGATCGGACGGGCAACTCGGTTGGCAAACAAGTTTTCCTGTTGGGTGTAGGCAAATACGCCATCAGAGGGACCTTTTTCCCCAGCCGCTCACAGCTGCTAGCGAAAAAGACGCGTTGGCTAGGCACGATCACGTCATCGAATGACGTCACTCTTGGGCAAGCAACTGGAAGCGGAACAGCGAATTATGGGAGCGCTGAGCAGCTCAGCCTTAACATGACGTCATGGGATGCTGGAGGCCTCAGCAGAACTAGCAGAGCCGCTAGGAAAAAAGCCCAGCCCCTCGTTCCGTCAGCGCTCGACGCGATCAAGTCATGAAATGACGTCATTCTCGGGCAAACAGCTGCAGCGGAACGTAGTGAACTATGGGAGCACTGACAACGCCAACGCGAATGTGACGTCATGGGATAGCTGGAAGCCTCAGCAGAGCCAACAGAATCGCTTAGAAAAAGGACGAACCCAGAGACCCCGACTTGACATGAGCAGGCTACGCGCCGGCCCGACACGACCCGCTGGTGGGGTCTGCAAAATTCGGTCCGGCGATCGAGTTACGGGTCGGGTAGGACCACGATTCGAATCAAGTCGATCGGGTAGAGTTCGAAAAAGTTGACCCGTGCAGGCCTCCGGCAGACAAACAAGACAGACAGACGGAGGACGTCGGCTATTATAATACAGATGATTCCCTCCTCCTCCGTCCTCCCCTCCCCACTCCGTCCCCCCTTCCCCACTCCGTCCCCCCTTCCTCCTCCTCTACCACGAAATAAAAGATGATGAAACTGTTCCTGGATGACGGACTTTATAGAGGGGACCAGAAAATCGATAGGCTGCAATTTTCTTCAGAAACGT
This sequence comes from Darwinula stevensoni, assembly GCA_905338385.1. Classification (NCBI taxonomy): domain Eukaryota; kingdom Metazoa; phylum Arthropoda; class Ostracoda; order Podocopida; family Darwinulidae; genus Darwinula; species Darwinula stevensoni. Next base: position 42,967 of record CAJPEV010001083.1, read on the forward strand.
AATTTCATGATGAAAATTCTCGCTATTCATCGGTTCTCTCGCATTTTCGAATGGCGGTTGGGAAACACTGACCTAAAAGATAGGAAGCCAAGCGTCCTGAATTCAAATTTTCTGCCCGAGGTCTTGACAAAAAGTCTGTTCTGTGAACGTTCTCGCTAAAAGGATCTCTTTCTAGATATAAAGTAGTGGATTACTCGGAATATGAAATTCGTCAGCCATTTAGAAAAATCTGTAGAGATCTAACTGGAGCGGTACATGGACCCTGGACCCCTTTCGTTCGGGAAATCCATTCATTCCCTGGGGTGTATCTCTTCTCTGCCGGCCGTCCCGAGATCATACCCCTATCGAGCGAAACGCAACTTGGCCTGAGTGAATGGCGTCAGGCCAGGATCACAACACGGAGACCTTTGCATGTGACAGGCGTGTATAGATAGCCTGGGTCGATGGTCTATTCATAGATCCTGAAATCACTTTCTTCTTGAATGGGGGCTCGGCTCATCGAAAGCACGAGGAATAGCATCTCTTGGGACCTTTAATCTCCGTCAACAACAGAAATTCCGTGTTAGATTCAGGCTTTCACGATGGACCTGGCCGTGGACCTGAAGCCGATATCACGGGATGGGCCGAATAAATATGAAACCGAAATGTCGAAGACACCACTTGGTTTATTCGAGGTTTTTAGCTGTTCAAAATTTTGCTTTTACAAAACTATGTTTCATACATAGGACTATTGACAAGATAACAGCCAAGAGCAATGTGCAAACACAACTTCATGCTTTAGAGAAGGTTATCGACCGTGCGACTACAGATGTTCATCACAATTCTTAGTGTCGTTCGTACGGACTGAACTAGGAATGCCAGAATGTCCTTTTGCATTGATAACACTTACATGGTCCTGAATTTCGGCACCTAGTGCAGCAGGTTCTTCTTTGCGAGAGGATTTTTTAAATACTTTTCTATTGCTATTTTTTATTTTTATTTCATGCACGAGAGGAGAGGGTATTGGGTTTCCCTCTATGACATATGGCCCCGCACTTGTACCCCCCTGAAGGGCGATGATCGCAACGCAAATGCTGCAATCGGCCAGCCTTTCAACCATCTCCTCGATGTGATAGGTCACATCACCACTTTCAATAATATGCCATCACAGGTGAAACCATCTGCTCCAACAATTTCCCGAATTGCGTCAATTTGCCTTTTTCCTTGCTAATGGATGTCTTGCGTCGCACCGGAGCTTCAGACTTGCTAAAGCCAGATAGGCTGTCATTCGTTTAAGCGAAAAGAGACGACCATCCACGGGTATTAGAGCTTCAAGGAGGTCAGTGAGTTCCGAAAGCGCAAGTACGATCGGAGATCAATACTGTGGTCTTGCTAGACACCTTTCTTCTCGATCATAGGAGGCGAATGTTTCGGACAGTGGGAGTATATAAGTTACTTGGAGAGTGTATAGAGAAGTTCTTCAGCCTAGACATGACCTTCTGTTTCAGAATCAAGCGGTTAGCAGAATCGAAGTGTTTAGAGAATTTGACGAACCTGCGCATAGTTCCGTGACGTTTAGTCAGTTCCTCGATGCTTCGGATGAGGTTTGCAGCAGGCTGCCTGGTTAGTTTTTAGAACTATTTCCAGGGGATTAGATGGAACAGCTTTTAGAGAGAATTCTCAAGCTTCCCGGTTTGAAGAGGGCTTTTTTTGGTTCCAGTGGTAATCGTGGTTCCAGTTCACATCCTCGAGTAGCCTCTCCTAAACAAACGATGGATTCTAAGCTTGATTTCCGGGAGACCGGGAGGATGGCAGACTCCCTTTCCGAGAAAGGGAGGGATTCGAAAGTGTTGTCCATGGGGGCCAGTACTGGGGCAAACCCTTTTAGGTGTTCATGAGACACCCTGAAGGCCAGAGACCTTGTGCCTCCGCAGGATACCATCCTGCACTCACGCCTCAGTGAAAGATTTATTACACCATGGCGGAGGGGTGTCATCATCGACTGCATGCAAATGTGGCTATTTCTCTCGTAATATTCTTGAAAATGGTGCATCCGCTGTTCTTATTCTTGATCCCAATGAAGATGGTGTGACAATAAGCCCCAAATACGTTGTATCTCTCTTGCCAAGAGGCGGGTCGCATATCAGGAGATATGGTCATCCTATCGTTGTCCTGTTGCACTCCATTTTATTGATCAGTGAAAGACGCACAGGTTCTAGTGCGAAGTAACAAAAACAGAATTGATTATTTTGGTTATATATAGTTGACAAAGTACTTAAGTAATTAAAACAACAAAGACCATGATGCAGCAGGAGCTCTGTCAGTGAAATATGAACAAATATTCAGCATAGTCAACTTGAGTATCTCTAATGACATTGAAAAATATTATTCTCATACGATTCTCTGAAGATCAGTGGCTGCTCGTGATCTGCGGTAGAAGTGTCCTGTCTCCATAGACGAAGTACTACTGCTGCAGATTAAGAGCCGCTTTTGCTAAATATACATTTTAGCATGTAAACCAGCTCCATATGTCATAATTATTGAAGCACCCAAAAATTAAATTAAAACGGTCCTGTCGGTGCGTTAATAATTTTTCCACGCAGAATTCGAAAAATGTGAGTTTTGGGGTGAGCGTACTTTTTGGGAAATTCAGATTAAACAAATAATTTTGGTAGTTGAGGAACTCTCCTGTAATGCTGTTATGACTAAGGCTTCATAGATGTTGCCTCTTGCTCCAGGGCAGGTGTCAACGAGAACTGAATGGCTTGAGTCCCTGAAGAGATTCTGCCGAGCTCTACAAGATGAAAGGGAAGCTGCAAGAGGGAAGAGGGAAGGAAAATTAGGGGAATTGAAGGGGATCATGGACCTGGGAACATGGGAAATCATCCGGCAGACTGTCTTTCGATCCGACAATCACGACCCAGAACCCAAACTAACCATATCTCTCTCTCCTCATGACTACCGGACGGACCTGAATGCAGCGTGGACCCGCAAAGGGGCGATCTATAAGGACATCTGCAACAAGTACAACAAGGGTGGCTTCGAATCGGAGACGTATTTCGGCCCAACTTTGATAGATCAGTTATCGGGATTCCAGGTCACACAACCCAGTCTCTCGAGATCAAGGAAACGAAGCAGTGGAATCAAAAACGGGGAGGAAGAAGGGGGAATAAGACGAGGGAGGGGAGATATAGAAAAGCTAGCGAAAGATTTCTTCAATGGAACCAAGAAGACGGAGAGAGCAACGGTTTACAACGCGAGTCTGGGGAACGACAGCTCCATGGTCCTCATTCACAGCGTCAATCCACCCAGGGAAGGAAAGTACGTTTCAGAGAACGAGTACGAAGGGTATTTGATCCCTCCGACCCACGGTGAAGGACAGCGTGAGGGTGTGTGGGTGTTCCGGGTAAGTGAGAGAACCTACGAACCGCCTGTAGAGATCCACACCGCTTCTGAGTCGGAAGGAGGAGCTTCAGTGAAGAGTAGCCAGACGATGAGTCGAAGTTACTCGTCGTCTTTCGAAACCTACTTCATCCCCGAAAAGGACACGAAGGACCACAACGTCATTCCTTTCACATCTGATGATTTTCTCGGGAATGGCCTCCCTTCCCCCCGACTCATCCCAGGCCCAGGAATTGGAAAATTTGCGGAGATCCCAGTCCCAAGGCTTTTTGGAGTCGAGGATGTTCAAGTCCCTCGTCGGGATCCACGAACCCGAAGATTGGTCAATGACGAAAGTATCCAAACTGAGGCGGGATCAAAGCCAGAGCTGAAACTGTGGAGTGACGAGAAGGAGGGAACTGAAAAGGGAATATACTTCCATAAGACTCTATTCGACCTCGCCATCGGTGCAGATGGGAAGTCCAGAAAATCTCATTTAAATAAAATGAAGAGCTGCCTTCAAGAATGTTACCGGAAAAACGAGGAGAAAGGGTTCGTGGCGGTGTCTTGTGTGGATGGTGTCTGTCTCCCCTCGCAGGATTCACCTGAGGCAGAGCAAGTCCCATCACCCTGCATGAAACAATGCTTTCAATCTTTCCAACTGGATATACCAGAAGAAGTTGCAGAGGACACCAAGAGGAGTGGTTCGATGGTGGTGGAAAGTGAGGAACCGGAAATAGTGACCCTAAGCATCAGTGTAAAACCCATCTCAATTGCAGGAAACATCGGTGCACCGTCTCCTGCGTTAGAATCTCTCCCAGTAGCTGGTTCTAAAGCGAAACTAGCTGTTGCACCAACAGCAGAGGAAAGCGAGACGATAGCGGCAGCCACAGAGCCTTTTGAAGGCTCTGTGTCTCTTTCTACGTTATCTGAAGAGTGTCCCCCCTTACCGACGACATCGGACGAACGGCCCCCCTCAATCGAAGAGACAACCCCAGGACCATCGGAACGTCCTCCATCTCCCCCACCTGTGCAGTACATCCCACCTGAGTCGCAAGCCGAGGAAGCAGCGGCGGAACCTCGAGTCCCAGAATGCATTCCCTCGGCCAATCCAGAGACGGAATCATGTTCGACGAGTGCGGCATTACCAATGAGGATCAACATCGAAGTCCTTCCGGCACGTGGTGGAGGGGGTGGAATCGTACGAATGCCCTCATACCCGAGGCCTACAGTGCCGATCAAGGACTCAAATAGGAGAAAGGGGGGGAAAAAGGAGAAACTTCCAATGGATGAAGATATTCCCTTGAGGTTACAATCAACCTTCGACAGTTCTCATGAACTTGAAGAATATTTAAGAAGGGAAGAGGGAGATCGTGACAGAGATTCTTTTCATCTTGAATTCCTTCCATCGAGAAGCCGTCGTGAAATCTCCACCGTAAAAGAAGAACCGTCTGATTCAAAGATTTTGCTGCGGAAGGACTTCGAAGACTCTTATCCGAGAGGAACTTCAATGATCAAGGAATTCAATACGAGCGATAAGGAGAAGAAAAAAGAGTCACCTTGCGTCTCCTTTTGTGAGAACACGACGGATGCTGAGGACGAGAAGTGGGAGATGCATACGGGTGAAGGAATGACGATAGAAAGTACTTCACCGAGACCCACAGGAGCCGCAACCAAGGCGGAATCCACAGCAAGTGAGGAGGAAGTAATGGGGGAGAATTACATAGCAGAAAATTGCATTGTCTCGACCAAGACTTTGTCAGGTGAAGGGGGAGAATGTTGCCGCTGTCGTCCTAGACTTCCCCTTTCAGGCTCTATAGGAAAGGGTAGGGAGAGAAGGCCCTTCAAGGAACTTCTCTTCATCCAGGGAATAAATGAAAATCCTCAGGTTATCGAGGAGGCAAAGTTGGAGAAAACCTCTTCTTCGCAGAGCAACTCCACGCATTTTCGGAATAAATTTGGGGATTGGTCTAGGGTCATTCATCTCTATTCGGGGAAAGAGAATAAGAAAAAGAAGAATGATAAAAAGGAGGGACTGGAGGAAGAGTGCGAGGGAGGCAAGGACGAAGAGTCGCTGACGGTAATAGTGCATAATTCAGCAGAAGACGAGGCATGCGGTCCGACCGCGTGTAAACCCCAGGGAAGGAATGGGAAAGATCGGTTTCACAGGGATATCGACGAGGATAAAAGTCGAGTGGGAAAGGGCGAGAAGATCAAATTTCGTAACGAGAAGACCAACACACCGGATTGCGCAGGAGAAATTCGCCAGTACGATCATCCACCACGGACCGTGATGCATTCGTCTGACCTGGATTCGGAGGGAGACGATGTAAAAGAGGATGATTTGTACCTGGACAGGATCCTGCACATCGCGAAGGACCTCCCCGCGAGCCTCGACCACGGCATCCTCTTCCACATTATGGAGATGCAAGAAACGGGATCCTCTCCTCAATCCGTGGAGCGGGAACTCCAACGACAGTGCCGTGATGCTGTTGTGAGTCGCTTTCGAGCGGAGAGTTACACCCCAAGGCCACCTCGAATGTCATTCCTCTCACTCAAAAAGGCGAAGCTCATCCCACGGTTTCCACCCGAATTTCTCGTTTTCGACGCGGAAGAGATCTAGATCTAGTGGGTCTAGATTCCACTGAATCTATACCCACCTCTTACATCACGTTGGAACCTGAATCCTTCACGATGCCGGAACCACCAGCGACGATAACATTCGATGACATATCCGGTGCACTAATGACAGCTTCGAAGAAATCAGATTTTCCTCTCCCGACCCTCGTCATGGCCTTGATACGGTTTGAAGGAAAGAGAGAAACGCCATCTCTCCTCTCGATTTCATGTGCATCAAGTCATCCGGTGCACCTTCTGTCTCAAGCACGGAGAAGGCAGAAAATGAACAGAATTCGGCAGAATAACCGGAAGGTCGTCCGCGATCGGAGAATGTCGTGAGGAAATAGAAGCGAGATTTCAACACTTGGGACGCCCCCGTTCACTGTGAGAAATCTCTGAAAAGCAGCCCGTGAAGGATGGCGAAATTCGAGGTCCCTGACGAAGGCGAGACGGCTGCTGCGAATGCTCAATTAAGAATTCCGTCTCTCTTGAAATCCTCACCTTCAAGCACGACCGAGATCTTATCGTTCCATCAGAATCTGTTGGGAATCTTCTATTAAAAGCATCCAGCCATCGTCACCAAGTCCGACAGAAGATCCGTTGACCTCTTCTTCTCTGAATACGTGTGACCAAGGGAAAGAAATAGTATTAGAAAACAGGGCAAATATGTGGTCTAGAATTCTTTTCCTGATTGAACCTCTAACAGGACATCCGAGGGAACGATAGCCTTGGCATGAAGAAAGTCAAGGATACGTAAAGGATGTGCATGACTGAATCATAGAAGAGAACTCGTCGAGTATCGAGTGAAAGGACTTATTCGCGTGTTCGTGATTCTTCCACTTCTACCTTAATTAAAAAGTGACGTCCTTCGTGTCGGAAGAGGTAGTCCTATGCTATGGTGGGAAACTTCTTCAGTCCTCATTCCCCTGTCCCCGTTCCCTCATCATCGAACTCGACCGCAGGCAAGTTCTATTCATGGTGGAACCGTACACACTGCTCTAGAATGATTACATCGTGTGTGACCGAAGTGATTAGACGGTGGGGTTTCATCTGGCTCCGGCCGTTCCGGACCACAGATATCTGCAACCGATGGGCGTGGTCCCATTGTAATTCCATTGTTTTTTCATATTTATTATCCTTCACTCATCATCTCGAAGGAACGTTACCCTTTGAACTACAGTTGGGTTCGCTTTTTAGTGTGGATCTGTGCCACGGAGTGAGTTCTATTTTCCACCAGATATGCAGTGTCTCGTGGACTCTCGTTCCCGACGAGATTGAGTCCGATCTTCAGACGTTAAAGTTGTGAATCCCGTCGCGGCTTCGCTAGTGTTCCATGATTTCGTCTATCGTCACAATCATCATCTATATATGCTCGTGTTTTTCTTCGTTTCATGCAGCACCGGTAAGACCACATTCGGTTCTCGAGGCTTGCGAACAGAAGTGACCCGACGGCGCTCGAGAGGATTCAAAGGCGCGATATGGAAATGATAAGCAGTACGGGGACTTTCAAACGAGAGGCGTTTAGAAACGTCCCGGCTATACTCTCTCGAGATAAATTTAACGAGGGGGGTCCACATCCAAGCATGCACACATCATTAAGGGAATCGATTACATGAAGTGTGGTAGGTTTTCCCAACTCGTTGACGGTGGCAGGACGAGAGGGAACCAGTTGAAGTTGCGCAAACTCCGAACGCGTCTCGGGTTGCGGAATGACTCGTAGGGTAGTGAATGCGTTGATTGTGTCAAGTGATGTAGTTCCCACCCATTCCGTGACTCGCTTTATGAACGGGTTACATGCCGTAATGGACAAAACAAGAGGGGACGACGTAGCTATAAGTAGCTTGGCAGTAAGTGGATATGCTCCTACGCATGTGTCTATGTTTAAAAGAGTAGATCATCTTTCTCTATATGAACGCTGGACGTAATGATGGGCATGGGTGCCTCTTCACGTCTTCGTCCGATTCTTGAACCGTGATTCTCGAAAATTCAAAACAGTCTGGGAATTTTAGTCCCTTCTGAGAAGTTAGACGCCGCCTGTCTCTTTCTCCTACGTAAGACAAACGAAAATCCCAATACACTTTTAGCAAGCCCTGCATTTATACAGATAGATTCTTCGATCATTGACTTAAATAAGGCTTATGAAAACCATCCACAAGAAAAAGCCTGCTCAAAAGCAGGCTTTTTCTTGTGGATGGTTTTCATAAGCCTTATTGAATGAATGAATTTCAACGGAAGACAATTTCGATGTGGCTTAGATGATGAGTAGCCAGAACTCTCGGGCGTGGAACCCACTTCACTACTAGCACGAGCTCCTCCATTTCCATTACCTTCTTTCGATAATTGTTCACAGCCTTGCCTCAGCACTAAAAATTTAGATTAAACTTTCTACGATTTGTCTCACGAAAACAGCTCCAGTGGGAGTGAATAGAAACTTAAAGTTTAAAAGTAGGCCTAGTTGGTTATTATTTTTTGCCGAACCCAGTTTATCCATATTTAAAGGGCTAACGGGAAAGGGGTCTATCTGCAGAAAAGTTGAGTTGGCTTAATGCACATAAATTGTTTTTCCTTTCGCTGAAGATGGTAGTTTTAGGGATTTATGTCAGGGAAAGGCTGGTCTACTTACGCATACATTTTCTCACTTTTAATACGGTCACTGGAATATTCATTCCGTTTGGAGCTTGCCAAGAATTTATTGCAGATTGACCAATTTTATTTCCAACACTTCATTTTATAGTTTAATATCCATGGAAAGAACCTGATATAAATTCGGTTGCGACCCCAATGAGCGACTGTGGTCCGCATCTCGTGAGACACAAATATTTCTGTTATTTTCATGTATGGAGATAAGATTAGACTCTTGGGCCTCAATGGACAAGCCTCATAAAAGGAAGATAAAGGGGCCTTTAAGGTATATAACACTATCTCCCATAAGAAACGGTTTTTTTTTTTACCCTTACAGTGCCAGAGTCGCTTACAGCGACGCTACAAATATCGCTTCAAAATGCCAGAGTCGAAGAGCTGGCACTAAAATGTCCAAAGTTTGAGAAGGAACACGATCGAACGCTCGGACTAGAAACATTTCTTAACCCTTTAATCGTCAGCTCTTCGACAATGGCCTTTTTCAATGAAATTCGTAGCGTTGATGTAATCGGCTCTGGCACTTTAAGGGTTAAAGGACCGCTTACTAAAGGAAGTTTGAGCATTCAGGCCTTGGAGTTAGGCCTCAAGCTAGAGTAAGGACAAGAGAAAGGGGGGAGGGAGGGGGGGATAAGGGGCGTGACCACGACATACAGGAACTGTGCGTAACCTCATTCCTTTCACTTTTCTCCTCGGCTTGGAATCTTGAGATTGGGCAGCCCCGCGTCTCAACGTGGCAACCTCCATAGGGCACGGTCTCGTGTTAGCTGACAGCTGTAGTGTAGACCAACGTGGAATTCAGAGTCGCAGCACCATAATTTATCTTGAATCTATCCCTAACCTCTTCACGTCTGGGCCCATTTTTGCTTCCACCCCCTCCATTCTTCATGTCCGCTGAAAAGCTGCCGTGTTTTTCTCTTGTTGGAGAATTTTTTTTACTGAACTCGGACACTCGTGCATGAAATCATGCATGAATGTCGAAGTCAATTGAAAGAACGTCTGACTTGAGCGAAAAACATTTTATCTGGTCTATTTCTATGCTCTGCAGCCCAGACTTCGATGTCATTGAATGGACTTAGGCTCTTTGGGGCCTAAGTCTATTTTCTTTCTTCGTCCATTGCAGGTTGCATCTAGGTTCGATCTCCACCATATACATAATAGTGACTTGCAAACGAATTCGTACCACCTCTAACACAAACTTTATTATAAGCCTAAACTCTGTTCTTTCCTGAGAGGTATCTCCACTTAGGCTTATGTTATCTGCCTCTTTACATTTGTAGGCCTAGACAGTTTTCCTGACAGGTGGTGGACTGATTGTATCATAACTCTGAATTAAGATCTCATCCCAATGTAGAAACACTGAAGAGGAACCTTTTTTTATGGAGCTCCTAGCTATATCCAGGAGCACTATGAATCAAATTATTTTCTGGGCAGCAAAACTACTAATTTCTTCGTGTCCCAAATATTTTCCCTTCCTCTGAAAGCAAGAGTATACTGTAGAGTGACCAGATTTTTTCAAGAAAAACCAGTACATTTTTAAGATAATGTTGGAATGTTAGTCCCTGCATTGGAAAAAAACTGGGATATAGCTTGAAAAACCTGAACTGTCCCAGAAAAACTAGGATTACAAGGACTGTCCTGGTAAAACAAGGGGGTTTGATCACCCTAGTATGCTGTTTTCAGATTGAATTCACAAACCCCTCCCATCCCTCCACATGAGTGCTTCCAATGATTCCTGGTAGTAACATCTATATAGGTGGTTTTTAGATCATCTGATGAAACAGATATTCTTGTAATAGCATTTTTTCTCTTCTCCACTGCAGACAAGGAGGAATTCAATTTAATCTTAGTGAAGGCATTCTGATGGTTGGGTGTTATATAGAAAAGCACCTTATGGGAGCAGAGCCATAAAAAGTGAGGCATGGGGAATTCATCCTGGATATATGAGGGGGATGGGCCACTCTGGATATACTTGCATCCTGGGTTGCCCTAGATCTGACCTATAGGTCTAGACATCCAGTCTCATGCTGACTTCATGCTATATGGACCAGGATAATCTAGACTTAGTACACTGTTCCTTTAAGTAACATTGAGGTATGCTACAGGAAGTGCCAGGTCCTCTCAATGATGATAAGGACTCCTTCAAGAAGGCAAAGGAGGCGACTTTTGATGTGTTTTGTTTTTTGTTTTTTTTTTTTTTTTTCCAGCAGGAGGACCTATTTTAAGTCAAAGCCCAGAAGGTTCTCACTGGTGGTTAAACTTAGAGTGAAAATGTGTCCATTTTTTCCATTCCACTATATCATTTTGTATGTATGCCTTCTGGGGCCTCTATGGCTGTTAAGTTCCCATGTGAGTGCAAAAGGCCCAGTTGGAGTGTCATCTCGGTCGAAGAACCTCCATCAGCAGTGGAATATAACTTTCTTTCCGAGTGAAGTGGAACGTTTGGAGGAGGATCAGGAGAGGAATGTCAGCATGTACACCTTGGATTTGGATTGGTGGGATAAAAACAAGCCTTTGTCAGTGATGGTTGAGACTGATGATTTCAGCATTGCAGAAGTCTCGGGGAAGACTGAATTCCCACTTAATACCACTCAGGAATTCAATTTCACATTCTCTCTTAAAGGCAAGACAATGCATGAATCTTTCTTACATATGAACAAAGCCAAAAACCAAGTGATTCAATCTTAGAGATTAAATAATTGGATGTTACAGGAAAGTTCCTGGGCTTCACATTTGTACGTGTCAAGGCTCAGCAGGGAGGGAAAACGGTGCAAGAGAACAAGGAACTGAGAGTGGAAGTCATTCGACGGGCCAGTGTGCTGGACACAATTTTCACCTATTCCATCATAATTATTGTATCCATTGCTTATATCAATATGGGGTCCACTCTTGATCTGAAGATCATTTGGAACACGATCAGGAGACCCTGGGGACCTGTTGTTGGGATCTGTTCTCAATACCTCTTCATGCCTCTTGTGAGTTGTAGATTTACTGTTGATGCTTCTGCTGCTGTAGGTTGGTAGAAAGGGCCCTCATTCTGGTACCTTTATTTCCAGGTGGCATTTGGGTTGAGTCAGGGCTTGTTATCAGAGCCTTCACTCCAGCTGAGCCTGTTTGTGACAGGCTGTAGCCCAGGGGGAGGGGCCTCCAATATATGGACTGTTCTCCTTAATGGGAACATGAACCTCAGCATCACCATGACATTCATCTCAACTGTTGTTGCCTTCTGTGCGTTCTAGCCTCCCCCTCAAACCACTCTTGCTAGAGCTCATATTGCACATCTCAGCTAGATTAAAATTACCTGTCATATTTGTCTCTTTGCTCTCTAGTGGCAATGCCAGCATGGCTCTTCTCATTGGGTCGAGTGATATTTGAAGAGGGACAACTTGTGATCCCATATCGTAACATTGGGACCCTTGCCATTGGATTGGTCATTCCAGTTGCAATCGGAATCATGATCAGGCGCTTCTGGCCTCGTGCTGCTGAATGGCTCCTCAAGATCCTTAGACCTTTCTCTATCTTGATCATCATTTATATCCTCACATTTGGGATCTATGCCAACTACTATGTATTCCTCCTTCTCTCATGGAGAGTGAGTGGTGCACAATTCTCAGCTCCAACTCTCCTTTCAAACTTCTCTTCAAATTCATCCTTCAATGTTTTTTTCACAGATCGTTGTGTCTTGCATTGTGTTGATCTGGTCTGGCTTTGCATTCGGAGCCCTGGTATCATACTTGTGCAAGTTCCCTGTTGGTGACATCATTGCTATTGCTGTGGAAACTGGGATCCAAAACACAGGAGTTGCCATAGTCCTACTTCGTTTTTCCCTTCCACAACCAGAAGCTGATCTCACTCTTGGTCTGTCTTTGTCCTCTGTACCTATATTCACTGCTCATTTTTATGAAACATAATCATAATCAGAAGGTTCTTGGTGTTTCAGTGATTCCTGCCATGGCTGCCATGATGATGCCAATTCCATTGACAGGAGTGTATGTGGTGCAAAAGATCATGAGGAGGAAGGAAGGAAGCATGATAGTTTCAAGATGTGAGTCTCCTTCTGGGAAGGAGCTGGTCCAGCATGCAGCCAATGGGGAGTTCAAATCACCTGACCAAGTCCATGTCTAAGCATTTCCTCTTTCATTTTAGTATCAATTTATTTAGTTGTGAGTGTGTTCCTGCGTGTGTTGTTAGGTATTGGTTATGAGGCTTCCTTATTTTCCTTCCAAAGATCATGTCATCCTACGGATCATAAAATTGTCTTTCGTTACTCTGGAAGAGGTCACATGCCCTGGAGGGGTGAGTGACATTAATGTGAAGAAATTTGAAACCACATTGGCCAGGTCACACCTTTCCTATAATGTATAAGTTGAGGCAATGTTTGTGAAAGAAAAGCCAGGAAGAAATCTTACATGGAGTATTAGCCTTGGTCTCTCTCACGTTCTAGGCTAGCCTGTTGTTCCTCTTGTCTCTTTTCCCCAGTTTTCCACATTAACTGTAGCAGGTTTGATGTGGGGATACACTTTGCTGGAAATTGATATTAACCCTTTGAGAAGTATGCCTGTATGTCTACAGGCTGATGTTCTCCTGCCCTCCATATATTCACTATGGGGGATCTAGCAGGTGTTGAAAAAACCTACTCCTCAAAGGGTTAAATGTCAGGGGGATTATGCTGCTCTGCTTCAAACAATGAAGTTTGTATTCATAACAAATCTAAAAAGTCATTGGATCATAAGCCACATCAAAATCTCAGCTTGCTTCTCAATAGAGGTGGGGACTCATTACTTCAGGTGCATATGACTTCTGTGGGGCCATTCAAGGAATCCAGCTCAATATGCTTTTATACTTAAAATATACCCTATAAGACAAATCTCTTTACAAGTAACCAAAAGTCACTTGAATTCTTGAGAATAAGTGTCACTCTTCTAGTTAGGCCATCATAAATATTTTTTATATAACAAGTTTCTCCGTCCAATGTGAGGGATTAATTACTTTTCTTCCAGCTTGTAATATGTGACCGCACCACATGGGTGAACTGAAAAAAAAAAAGAGCAAGCCATTAGATGGTTTCTCGTTGTACCTCTATGGTGTAGATGTAAGTTACAAGCTTTGAGCAAACTGTTTGTTTAATGCATGTCAAAGACAATTACAATAGCTTTATTGGTCTGCAAATGCAACTGAGAAGTTGAGAAAAAGAAAGGCAGATGTGAAAGTTTTTCATATTTACTTACCCTTTTCCCCAAAGTGTACAGTAGTTTTGACAATAGTGATATTTTTCAAAGAAATCTCTGAGAATATGCTTGTGAACCACTCGGTCAGTTTCAAAGACTCTGAGCAGGCACTTGAGCCATTAACTGGCTGTAAAATAAGAATAAGAATGAATAGGCTTTCCCGGTGACTGAATTTAGATGCAAGGTCTTGTCTTCCATCTTGAACTTGTTATAAAAATTCAGTCATCTAGAATTGATAAGACTGTTACTTGGATTCTGTGAGACTCCTGATCCAGGTTGGTGGACTGTGGCTAGTGCAATATCATGCAAATGATCCCAGTGGTTCACATATTCTGCACAACAGTATTGTATCATCTGTGTTATGGAGAGCAAGTGTGGCACATGGAAGGTGGCTTTTTTTTGCTTGAAATTTCTTTCCCAGTGGTTTTTGTTCTTCATATCTCTGTCCACTGTGAGAGTTCCTTCCAATGTTTGTAGGTTGTGGGAAGAAAAATCACCATGGATACATATGCTCATTGATTTTGTATTGTGCTTGTCGGTTTTGGGAAATTTTATCACCAAAAATGGATCTCTGAAGACATGTTCATCCTACTGGTAATCTTATTCAGCTGAAGAATTTTTTATTATAGCCAAATTGTTTTTTAGAATGCAATTCTGTGGATTCAAGTCTGGAGGCCAAAGACAGCTCTTCATGCAAAGGTTGTGCACATTGGAGATGACATGCTTTGGTATCTCAACAACCATGTCTGCAGGTGGCATTGTAAGGTATAAGCTGGCTGCTTCTGATGTGTCACTGCAGAATCCATGCAACCTTCTATAGACAGATTGTTCATAGGCAAGGCTAATTTAAACATGGCGATCTTGCAGCATTTACTTTTTCAAAGGTTGCTGCATCTTAATAGAGAACTCTCCTTGGAGGAAACAGGAAATTCTCCTTAGGACTAGTAGTTTGGGTATGCAAAAGACACCCATGGGCTTGTGCACCTAAAGCTTCCAATTCATGACTAGCTTCTACTTCTGGAAAAGACTATGAGGTATTCTAAAATTTAGATATATATATTGATTCTCATGAGGAATCCAAAGTTGATGCCTCCTTACTTCTGGAAATCCATCCAAGTGTTCATGTGTAATAATGCTAATGCAGGCTTATACTTGATAGGAAGTCTTGCATTTACATTATTGATCCATTGTATGGCAACTTAAGGGTCTTGCTTGTCACTCGAAGTCCCTGTGGAATGCCTTTCACTTTACATTAAGAGTTTTCTCTGAAAGCCTCACTGGAATGTCAAAATGTTGGCTATTGCTGAAATAATGCATTTATGTGAACTTGTCATGTTGAATGTGAACTTCACCTGGAGAATGTACTGTCAATTTTGTCATACTTTCAATTCCTTTCTGGCATTTCTGCTTTTGAGTACTGGTACTTTTTTTTGTTGAGCAAAAATACAAAGCTTGAAGTCCACCCAATATGACACTATACCAAAGCTCACACCTGCTTAGAAAAGACAAAGCCACCTCTTTGCTGCTGTTTGTCTCTCTTACCTCAGGTGTGGTGTCTTCTTGAAAATCAATAAATAAATATTTTCTACACAACAAAGGCATATCTTTAATAAACTCTTCAATGATTACCAACATCTGGTTGTTTGAATCTACCAGAATGATGAAATTGTGTTCACAGAATGGATGTAGCAGAGAAAACGCTCAGTTGGTTTCATCATTTCCTCATATGAAATTGTAGTAATAGTAGTCATTTGTGCAATCTGCCAGCCTTCCCCAGGGGGATTGTTAATGTAGTTGGGCAATCTCTGAAAATATTTCTAGGATGTCATCAATATTGAATTCAAGTGAGATCTGTGCACCAGGGTAACATCGCTGGATGAGCTCATCCATCCCTTTGTACTGCTTAATGAATTCTTCCTGCATTGCTCTCCACACCACCTGTAACAGAACAGGAATGAGATCAAGTGTGTACAAAAGTAGCTGAAAAATATCTCCAGCCACAAAGGTGAAAGACTCGTGCTTTGAGCTGGGTTCAAAGGATTGTAATAAAAGATACCAAATAGTGAACAACATGTACCTGATTGATTATAATTAAATTTATTCAATTCCATATAAAGCTTCCATTAAAACATTGACTGCCAAGGGGTTTGGAACCACAGTTCTACTTATGGTGAATGTGACACACTGGCATGTCATACAGCAGTCAATGCATTAAAATTCATTTACTCAATATTTCATTTTCATTTCCATGCATTCTTGATCCAAGTTATGCAAAATGAGAGTTAACTCAATCTGAAACATGTTGCCCATCATCTTCAAACCTGGAGCAGACTTTCATCTTCAGAGAGATGCCTTTCTACTTTTTGGTAAAGATGCTGAAGTCCTTTTTGGACTTCTTTTTTGGGATATTCCTTAATAAGACGTCGAAGCTCTTGCTTGGAGAAGGCCAGCTGGTAGCCAATCTCAGATTCCTTCACTCCTTCAGCCACCTTAGTCTGCACTCCCTCGAAGAACACCTGAACATGGATTGTGACTCATTTGATACATGAATAAAAAAGTCATCATTATCTAATGCACACACAAGCTTACATGAAGCTTTTCAAGGGGATGGCCAAAATAAGTGTTGACATAATCATCCAGAGCAGCCTTATAGTGACTTTTTGTCTCCTTCCGCTCCTTCTCCAGAGCTGTAATCTTCAGCTCAGATAGCACAGAGAACAGGTGATGATAATTCTCTGAAAATCATCAGGGATTCACAACCTTCAGACACAAGACGAGACGGCAACTGGAGTTTGGAAATGTAGCACACAGTACCCATTCGGATGACCTGGGAAGGAGTCTTCCCATGTTCCTTTGCAATCCGTTCCACTGTCTCGAAGATCACGGCACAGATCCTAGAGTACCACTTTTCCAAGTCTGTTCTTCTGTGGCTACCTTCAAAGATTCTTTCAGCTGCCTTGGCAAAGTCCTGCAAATGTCCAATGGTAAGCACTCTGAACTTTATATCCAAAATATAAATTGAATGCAAGGAAGTTATATAATTTATTTTGACTGCAATCAGATTCTAGTGAGACCTCAAAGTTGAGGATGAAGGGAAGGATGCCAGCTTTGCGAGAACGATTTGACTTGTAATCATGGAGAGAAGTGATGTGAAGGCTCATCATCTTGTCAAAGGACCTCTTGGCCTGAATGAGTGCTGATCCAAATGTAACAGCCAAGAAGGATCCTGTGTCTTCGGCCCGCAGGACATGCTTGCTCAATCTCACCAGCAGAATCATGCAGTAACTACAAAAGGGTAAGTAAAATTAATAGGGAATGAATAAAAAAAAAAGAGGAGAGGCTATGGGGGGTCTGAAGAAAATGAGGTTATTCCATACTGGGAATCCACTTTCTCATAGTGAGACATGAAGGCTAGAAACTCAGGCTCCAAGTTAACAAAAAGGGCACTCATCATCTTCCTCATTTCTAGGCTGAGCTCCTTTTGCTTCTTGGACCTCTCCTGCATGAAAAGCATTAATGCATGACTAATCTTCAGCATCCAATGTTATTCATAAGCATCAATAAAAACCCAGATGTAAATCTGAGACAGGGGACTAGCCCAAAATTGAACAGCTGCTTCCTACCTCCATGTGAAAGAAACGGAGGCAGAAATCTTGCTCAGCAAGGCAAACAGGTTCTAGTTGGCCCAGCAACCGCTCCACCAGGCCTTCAAACACTCGCCTCTGGGCATCCCATGTACTTGTCTGGAATTACATTTTATTCATGACCTGTATAATTCAATCTTAATTCCTTATTGGTAGTGAGAGGTAAGTAATAATTTATGATTTTCATTATTCATATAGGACCATGAATATGACTACTTGCATAACTACCTGATCTGAATTCTGCATGAGTAGAATCTTATATACAACTAGTGAAGAATTTTAATATTGTACAACCAGTTTCAGATACCTGAATTAACCAGAATACACCTTAGGAAAAGATCAAGGAGCTTTCCTAGTTGATTTACTATCCAAAAAATTTTTGTAATAACTCATGAATGCATGTATCAGAACAGAGAGTATGTACCTGAATAAAATTTAAAAAACAAAGTTGCTCTCTTGCCATCTCTAACGTGAAAGATGCCCTTGGAATGCAAGTTTTCTTTCTTTCAAGTGTACATAAACCCTTCATGGGATCATCCAATGAGTAACAGTTGTGTAGATGTAAAGGTGTGTTAGTACTGGCTTTTTAAAATGTGAAAACTCACCCTTGAGGAAAAGATTTCCACTGTCAAGACAGCACAAGAAAGCCCTTTTGATTTTGTGATCATACTGTCTAACTGACTGAACTCAGGCCTGATTCTCTTAAAACTGAAATTGCATCAAATTTAAAAGCTATGCCCCATTACTCTCTTCACAACAACATAGTGTCCTTCCAGCACACCAAATTCAAAAGATATCGAAATTCAAGGGAGCCATTCTTCTGAAATTGCCAGTAACACAAGTTACACCCAATTGATGCCAGCCTCTTCTTCATGCCTCTTCCTCCCCCAACACTGGTTAATCACCCAGGAAATAAGAAAATGCAATTCATATTGTCCTTTGTTCATGAAAACAGACTCCATCCAAGAACATGTATCCTCTGACAACATTTCTGGATCTGTCCCTGAATGTTCAATTACCGGTACTTTGATTTGAATAACAGTACCCATCAATGGTTAGAGGATAATGAAGATGTCAACACACTGCAGTTGCATGCAGAAACTGCTCTCTGTCAGCTCCAAGAAGAGGGGCTACATTGGAAGACTTGGGTGAAGAGGACAATGCCTTCAACCAACTGCCTTCATCTGACTTGTCCCCTTCTCCTAGTGAAACAGAAGAAAAGTTTAAGCATTCCTTCCATAATAGTGCTATCCCTGTAGTAAAGTTTTGCAAAATGAAGAACTAGTTTCTTCAAAAGACAACTATGCAATAGTGTTACTTGCCTCATTACTGTTCCCTAGTTTTACAATATGTAATTAGCAAGGTCAAAAGTCCACATTTTTCAGCATGAAACAAGTTCAACCTTCAACTGCCACTCAAACAACATGTTACTAGATTTGAGAGTCCCTTTCAGTGGGAAAAGATATACCACGGAGAGAGAGACACACTGAATCAATCCATTGGCCAGGACACTGAGACTGGTGAGAAGCAACAGGAAGGGAGAGGAAGAAGAAATGAGTGTATTTATACAGCAGGTACAACCTCACAATGGTTTCACAGGAGGAACACTTGTACACCCTTTTGCCATTTTTTGCAATTTTTTTAAAACAAAACATGCATTTAATTGCATATTTATGAGACAGGACATATTTTCTTTTAGCAGGAAAGTCAAAATGAAAGGGTATAAAAATGAATTAGTTTGTTCAAACTAACCAACAATAGCCATATTGCACCAAAACCTAACTGTGATACCTCTACTCCCAATTGGCTACCTTTCTTCTCCATGATGCGATGTGCATCCTGGAAGAACTGCTGAATGTCTCTGCTATAAAGTCTGGAGGCAGCTGTACAATATGCTTGCAAGAGATTAGAATATCCAGCTGGGTCCAAGTCCCTCATCCATCTCACGAGCGGGGTGAACGGTCTGAGGAGTCGATGGATGGCCGAATGACCTGCGAGGCTCAGCTCTTCCACGGGTTGTACAGTCACCCCTTCTCCTCCAGCTGCCACACTACTCTGTCATTATTAGGACATCCCACATCAAATGAGGACTCAAATGGCATAGAGGAAAGCAGACAGGAGAATGAATTAATCAACCAGGTGTGTGAACATGTTTTTGAGGTGCATCTGCAACTTCTGGGAGAATTTGACCTTGAGTCGTTCATGTTTCTTCTTCTGTTCCTGATAGGCACTCATCTTAGTCAAGCATGATGAGACATTGGGATTTAGGGCTCTCTGGAGGTCATCACTGGCTTTTATCAGGAGACTCACATTTGAGAAATCAGCAGCATTTAGAGCATTCACATATTCTTCTTTCAAATCTTGCTGGCTCTGCATGCAGAGAGTAAGAGAAATTTAGAGAGTTTCTCGCTTGGAAAATTTAGAGTGGAAGGAAAATATTTGACTAACCAAAAACGAAGATAACTCATCTAGCAGAGCTTTCTTGTTAGTGTTCTTTGTCTGTAGCATGCGATTCTTCTCCTCCAAATCGACCACCATTTCACGGACCCCAGATAATTTGTCCTCGTATGCTGTGAGCCTTTTTTCCACGATCTCAATCTCGTCCAAAGCATCTTGAAGCTGCGCCAAGACTTCGTGAACTTGCTTCTCGGATCCGACCAGAGTGTGTATGTTTGCCTGGGAAATAGAGGTGCCTCTCTCAATCCAAAATTGTCATGAATTTATTTAAGCCATCAGAAGAGCAAGGGCCTGCTGCTTTATGCTAGGAACTCACACCATCCAGCGATGAGATGTCAGTCGTGAGCTTTTCTATGAGTGTTTCGGCATCAAATGCTGCCCCTTTACATTGGAGCATCATTGCCTTCAATTGCTGCTCCTCTGCCTCTGACAAGTAATCATTCTGCGATCCACTCATTCTTTACCGATCCTCCTCTTGGGAGCCCCAGAAGAAAGGCGAAGAAAGCTCAGGTCCGGTCAGAACAGGAGCAATGATAAACGTGAGAGAATGAGCGCCGCCATGACTCAAAATGACGTTTCGCCACCCATTGGCGTTGCTGCACTCTCGTTTACAAGGCTAGGCCCACTTTGGGAACGAGGATTAGGCCTGCCACGCTGTACGTGTCTAGGCTCAAATAAGCCACCTGTATTTACGCCAAGCTTAGCCTAGATGGTAAACCTAAGACCTCCTAAACATAGACTTAGAGAGGCTGTGCTTTTCTCTTGGGATGATGAAACGAATGAAGGGTATGAATTGTCTATCCTGTCCACGTTGCCCTTAAGGACACTTCGCAATTGCCAAATGATTGGAAGCTGGACGTCAAACATTACGCTTAGAGCCCTAAGGCATATCATCAGCCAATTCATGTCTGATGATAGATCCTGTCCCTGAGTAGGAAGTCTACCCATAGCGCATATGTCATAGTTGGAAAAGCTTGTGTAGGCCCAACTAGGTTAGGATTTACCACCCTATTTAAATTTTAACATATTTGAAACTGGGTCCATGTGGAAAATCTTGCAACAATTGATCCAGACTGCAAATCCCTTACAGAACCATCAGGAACAAATAATTTTCTCACCTCCAACTGATAAGCCTACTGATTGGAAATTGTGCTAGATCTGAGTTGGATCCAGTGGGTATTCTCAGTGCTTCCCAGTTGGTTCCAGGGGAAAATTTGGTACTGGTAAGTCATTAGTTATGTTCACGAGCAGAGAGGGCTCGACAGCCAGCTGAAACTCTAATTGGCAAATATATTTCCTCTACTCTTATGATGATAAATGTTCTGCCAAGTTCTCAAGCTCTCTCCCCCCCATTTATTGACCTTGAGCCATCGGAGGCCACCCTTGGACTATGCAGAGATGCCTGATTCTCCCCATCCTCCAGAAGGCATGACTCATTGCCTAGATTTACATTTTCTTTATTTTTACTTGTTTTTCTTTTCCCTGTGCCTTCCTCTTGACCACCATTGATCCCATCAACACCTCATGAACTAGTAATAGTGATTTTGCTGTTCTCCTGCTTAGACTGCCAGGTGCATCACTATGATGATGAATCATGTGACTTGTATCTTGACAGCCCCAGTTTACACACCCTACCAATGCTCAACCTTGCCCCTCTTGATTTTATGGTGGAATCTTAGAGCAAGGACAATTTGTGTACCAATAGTCTTAGTAAACCTTGGACCATATCCTAGGCCTGCCCATGTTTACCATATGATTGATGATTAACTTGACTCTGTTTGCTGATGTAGGCAAGTGCACCCTGTTGGTTGAAGCTAAGATTAAGTCCTCTAGGGTTGCTGTGGCAAAACTTCATTTTTGACCATGGCTGATCCATTAAGCCTTCTGAGACAGTATAACCTCAACAAAAAAGAGATTGTTGAGAAAGAAGGGAATGCAATTTTTGGGGAATTTTCTTGGCCCAAGACTGTCAAGACCAACTATATCATCTGGGGGTATGTGCATGCAATGGGGTCAAGCCATCTATTCTCACATTGCTAGTACCAGGGCCTTTGTTCTATCATTTTCTCTCTCACTCAGGAGTGGAAAGGATGGAGCAACAAAAGAGTATTATACTCTGGAATGCCTGTTGTTTCTGTTGAAGAATGTCCACCTCTCTCACCCTGTATATGTGCGAAAAGCCACAGTGAGTCCAGGCCATCCTAATGTCATTTCCACATTTTCATACTTGTAGCTTTATTTTATTTCCCTTTATGCATAGGCAGAGAATGTTCCAGTGGTTCACTTGCCAGATCGGAAGGATCTTTTGTCATACCTCAGCCAGGAAGGAGCCACATCAAATAGCATTGATCGTAGTGCTCCCCTGGAAATGCCCACACAGGTGATCACTGCCAGGTTCTTCAGAGTTATTCTCCATAAAGCAAAAGTGGAACCCTTGAAGAATAACTTCTATTGATGCAGGTGAAGCGGGCGACAGAGGAGAGTCAGGAGACACAAGTGGCAAAGAAGCCACGTATTGATGGGACGGATGTTGAGAAGGCCAAGGCACAGCTGGCTCGTCGATTGGAACAACCAAAGGAGACTTCGCTCACTCTTGGCTCCTTCAAGTATGCTTAGGCCATCAACTTTCTCATTCCATGGAAAACAAGGTGATTATTTTTCAAATTTTTTTTCCCTCTCGTTCTCAGGTCCATTTCCATGACCATTTCGGCAGAGAAGATTGCAGCCATGAGGGCAAAGCGGTTGGCAAAGAAAAGAGGGTCTATTAAAGCAGGAGCAGATGAGAGCCTTGGAGGATCTTCTCCACTTCGAACGGTGCTAGAGATAGACTTGGATGTGACCAAAGACATTTGCTCTCGAGAGAGACAGTGGCGAACGCGGACATCCATCCTTCAGAGTTCTGGAAAGTCTTTCGCTAGAAATATCCTTGCACTCATGGAGAGTGTCAAAGCACGAGAAGAAGGTCGTATTGTTCCGAGTCGAATGGGACCTCCCACTTCTGGTGTGATAAATACGACCACACCTCGCAACATCCCTGCTCCCACCCCTCCTGTTGTCCAGGCCCAGCCCAACTACTCAAGATATCTTCAAGAGAAGTTTGGAAAAGAAGGCATGGCTATTTTCTGGATCCCTTGAATTCAATTTTTCTGTTGAATCTGAGATGCTAAGCCCATTGTTTATCTCAATTGGCAGCTGAGACAGCTGGTTTCAACATCGACACAATGGGAACGTATCACGGGATGAACCTGAAATCTGTGACAGAAGGTTCACAGCCAAAACGGCCTACAGTCCCACAGTCCCCTGCTCATTCACAGGTGCTCTTTTGCTGCATCCTTTCATTCTATCAATAAAGGAAGGATCATTCTGGTAGTGTGGTAACATTGGGCAACTTGGTCTCAGTCAACATGAGTTGAATTTATTGAAGTATCTGGTGGATGTTAGTATGATACTAATGCTAGCTTTGGAGTAGCTGTAACATTTGCAGTTTGCTGAAAGCCTTCAAAGCACCATTCCAAGAAAGATCCTGCCTGTCCTTAAGATGGAGCTGGCAGCACAATGTCCCTGAGCACAATTTGTACATGTATTGTCCTGTAATGATTTCTGTTTCACTCAGAACACATATTGCATGCAGAATTAAAAGGGGTGAAAAAAGCTTTCTAATAATGTGCAATTTGCCTCTCAGGCAACTATAAAAGTGCCATATTCAGAAGAATCAGATATAAATACCTATACCTGGAGCAGTGTTCTTATCCTAACTTACTCCTGAAGGGTGGAAATTATCTTTTAAAGCATATGGGGAAAACCAAAGTGCAAGTTATGGATTTGTATCATGCATATCCTGTCTTTCCTGCCCCTTATGAGTGTCTATAAGTATGTCACAAAGCTTTTGTATGTAAAATTAAAACTGAAAATTTCCTTTACCTTTTTCATGCAATGCCTTTTTTAGCCTGTGTTTTCTATATAGCTTTGAATTTTTATTCTTATTTTCTCTTCACTAAAATTGACCATATTTTTAGATTTTGTTTTTGTCAGTGGATAAGGAAAAATATATTTTATTCTTAGTTCTTATCCCTTGGTCCTGACAAGTTTCACATTTTGTCTTCATTTCACCACTTATGGAAATCTTGCCTTCAGCCTCAGGGATTTTTCCCTTGCTCTTCAGATAGTTTTAGTTTTGCCCCAGACCCCTGGAAACCTCAGGGTGGCCCTGAGGTAGGGAAATATTTCCTTTGCCTGAGAAGGTTCTGAGAGCGTGTTCTCCAGTTTTCCTGGTGGTCCTCCTCCTCCTTATTCTTTTTTCCTTTCTGACCTTGCCTAGATGATTCTCACCCTTATTCTGCCCATCATTCTTCCATTTTTTCAAATGTCTTTCTAAATGTGTTAACTGGGGGAGGTTAAAAGTTAGCTCCTATTCCTCCTCCTACATCCTCTGACCTTCTGCCTCTTTCCCCTCCTGAGCATTTCCCACCTCTCCGCTTATGTATTTCTCTTGCTTTTGTCATCTCCAAGATCAGTTACTTCAGGCTTGGCACCACTCCATTTATTTAAAAAAAGGTCCATCCTCTCCAGTTCAGTCAAATAGTTTATTAGAACTCAGGAGAAACCTAATTTATGCTTTCCCTGTCATTGGCTTAAAATTGGCATTTTTAACCCATGATGGAAGTTAGCTTTGTGGGAAGAACCATAGTGTGATCAGGCCTTTACATTCTGTCTTGATTGCAATGTTTTCCTGCAAGCTGTGTTTCCTATATGTCACTGTCTGATTCTCAAAAGTGTATGTGGCAGATTTTTTTTTTAGGCCAAAAGGACAATGCTTTATAATGGAAATAGTCTCCAAATATGGGGAATGGGCATCATAAGTATCATAAATGCCCATCATTATTGATAGACCTTTAAAATTGATGCCTGATATTTGAATCTCTTTTTTTTTCAAATCCCTACCTCCTATTACAGTGGATTAGATATATTTTTTGCTAATTTCAATGTTCCTGTTGAAATGCCTCAACAGCCAGTACCAGTGAAAAGCCCATCTGGGATGGGAGGAGGGAAGAGGCCATCACGCACTCCCATCATCATCATCCCTGGAACTACCACTTCGCTTATCACCATGTATAATGCCAAGGATATCCTTCAGGATCTGAGGTGACCATTCAATAATCAGAACCCCTGAAAACTAATTCTAACAATTAGGTAATAATGGAAAAAATGCAATAAGTGAATTTGTGCATAGATTTATGACAACAGAGGAGAAGAAGGCAAGTGGTGCAAAACAGGAGACAGAGTGTCTCATCCAACGGAGGAAAGAAGGTGTTGGGACGGTGCCGTACCGGGTCATAGACACTCCCCAGCGTTTAACGATGGAGGATTGGGATCGTGTTGTGGCAGTTTTTGTCATGGGTCCTGCCTGGCAGTTCAAGGGATGGCCATGGGATGGAAACCCTGTTGAAATATTCTCACGCAGTGTGTTTTCAACTTGTTTTGGTTTACCACTTTTTTTTTGCCCTAGTCCAACTCTCATTTGATGTCATTCATCCCAAATGCAGTAAAGGCATTCCATCTCAAGTATGAGGAGATGAAGTTGGATACTAATGTCTCCAAGTGGGCTGTGCATGTGATCGAGCTGTCGAGAACAAAGCGACATCTGGACCGTGCTCGTCTCATGACCATCTGGGAGCAGCTAGACAAGTATGTTTCTCTCCTTTCTTTGATTGTGTTTATGCAACCAATAGTGATGATTCTCAGTGCTTCAGACCCATTGGTTAAAGCCCTTTCCCCTTTTAACTCTTTCATGGGTGAGTTTTTCCAAGCCAGTGTACTCACCTAGAGTGAGTTTTGCACTCATGCATTTGTGTGCCATTTTTGCACATTAATCTGTTGAATTATTCTAGGAAATATATCAGACATTAATTTAAATACATTTAAAACCTTGACAGTCCATACTTTGGCAGGTCCACCTAAAGCGAAACTGATATTTCAGTGCATACCTATGAAAGGGTTAATAACACTTTTATGGATCCTATGGGTATACCTGCACTCCTTAAGCATGTGAAAAGCCTGCATTTAAGGTGAATCTTGAAAGTTTCAGGACCTCAGATTCTTGCATGCAGAACTTCATCAGTTGATATGAGAACAGAATTGTGGAGAAACATTGTGCAGAGCATCCACTCTTATCTGCACAAGTAGATAAGAGTGGATGATGATAAAGACCTGCTTGCAATTCTCAGTTTTTGGTAGTGTCTGTCTTGACATAAGCTGTATTGCCTTCCAAAGATATTCAAAATTTGGAAGGGCAGTTACCTATATTCTATGGAGCTTTCTCCACTTGCTAGTAATAAGTGATTTTTACTACCTGTTCTTGAAATCTAAAATCCTGGGATTTGTAAGGAACCTCAAGATGAGATTTGTATTTCTTGAGACAAAACCATGGACTTGGAAAATCCTCACAATGCAATCTTTGAGAATTTCACAATGAAGCATTTCTGTATGACCAGTTCATACATACACTTTTCTCCTTGCTGTTTGAGGCATGATGGGTCCTCTCTCATGAGGATGATGGAAGAGAAGATGATGCCTTTGCCTCGTTGTGTACATAACACCTCACCTATTGTTGAATGTTGCAGACACATGATGAAGTTCAAACCTCACCTGCGGTTCTAGAGTCAAAGGAGGGGTGTAGAGACCTATATTGTTTCACCGTGGAGAATCCATATGTTCATCGATTGAGTTTTTTCAACTGCTGTTGCATTTTGTGTCTCTATTTCCCCCATTTGTTGTCTTTTTTCTGCACCATATATGCAACTCTCCTGTTTTGAGAGATAAATGTCTACTACCCCTCTGATCCCAGTGTTTTATTGTCAGCTAGAAACTCTGAGCTGAAATATGAGCTAGATGAGCATAGCTAGAATTACCGCATGTAAAAGTCCCTCTTCCAATGCAAGAACGGCTTCGTTTTTTAAATCTTTCAAGCACTTTAAAAAGTGCTGTATAGGCACATGTTTTATTTTTCACATTTTAAATATTAAAATTAGCTACCTACCGGGATAGGAGATAGTACGATTTTTGAGCTGGCGTGCGGAAGAGGTACTATTTTTGTACCACTATGCTTCAACACCGCTTATAATTGTGATTTACAATTTGTACCACAGTGCTTGTAATGAAGAAATTTACGTCGGAAAACTGTCCCATCGTTCTGGATGTCTGTGAAATATTGAAAAGGAACAGCAGCATCATTCGGAATGGTTTCCTCGTCGGATCTCAGTCCTTCCACGACGACCTGAGCTTGCTGATGTTTCGATAAGTTTTCACTCGTAGGTGATAGGCCTACACGATTCATCACCGATATGCGTTTTGGTCAACCTGACATACTAGAATGTGCAGGCAACAACGTCCTATAATAGTAGAGGTAAATAGTTTAAAGTTCTGACTGCTGCAATTGCTTCTATGAAGTGTTCGGGAGCGAGACTCGCATGTTGTGTGGCTCCACTGGGAAATGAAACTGTTCAATCGGAAGATGAGTTTCCCGAATCGGGATTAGAACAAAAGCGAGACCGCGAACGAAAGTGGGTGGGGATTTATATCCGTTCCCGAGCTAATGGTAGCATCTCGTTACTGGCTTGCGAGCAAAATTCCGGAAACTCCCTGTAGTCGCTGCAGTCCTGGGAGGGGAGAGAGTAATTTCATATAACTATGGTCCAAAGTTAACTTGGTTGTGCAGCTCCCCGCCCTCTCGGCTCTACAGGCAGAAACGGCCGCCAGGTCTATTCTCCATTCTGCAAGAGCGATTCCTCTTTACCCACAGGCGTGGTGTTATACCATGAGACGACACACTCGTCATATTCCATAGGTTTCCTTTCTCATCCTTTCTCTTTTTCTATACCAAAGCCTACTCTGCTTCGATTTCCCAGGATATTTGCTGCTTCGAATATGGAATCACTACCGTATTTATGGCACTCAAAGGGAACCCACATCGAAAGGTGTGGTGTGGCGGGTACATATGTCTGATTCGTGGAGTTGGACGAGGAGACGCATTGCACACGAATGCATAGAGAGCTAAAAGCAGATGACACCCTGCGGTTGGATGGAGAAACAACGATCGCTCTTCGGGGGAAAGGGAAGGAGGAAACATCTTCTGTCCACACTAATGAATACCTGCTTACGATTCGTGGTCATCATACTAAATGGTTTTTTTTTTTTAAAGCTAAGTCGTTAGAGTTTAGATGAAATTAGAGCAGAACGGTATGACATCGTGGATTCAGATGTGAAACTAAATGAATCGTACGGAAAAGGATGGCCTGGCAGCTCGCTGATAAAATTAACACTCTCTGTTTGCCTAGAGATTGGTTTACCCTGCAATTTCGAAAGCAAGCCCCTCAATGAAGAGAGTCTCAAAGACATCAATAGGTTCTTTTCTGTCACCAAAATCAATCAGGATTCCGTTCTGAACAGAAGATTTAAAGGGCTGGCCTTCCTCGGCCATGGGGACCCAGTTCCGGGAAGTACATCACAATCACCACCTTCGTGAATCTCCATGTCTTCGCTTCCGTCATCGCTGCTTTCATCATCTGATGTTTCTTCGTATTCTTCTTTAATAGAATCTTTACTATTTCTTCTTTAAACAAACTCGCTAAGGTACCCCGGGTGGTCCGCATTTTGAAACGCCACCTATCCCCAGACCAAATGAGGAAGCCATGCAAAGTTTGGTCGGGCTGGGATCGGAGACATGGCCGTGCATAAAGAACAGACACACACAAACACTCTGAAATATAAGTGGTATAAAGATATTGTCTCTGTAATGCTCGCCCTCGAGTACTCCTCC
Organism: Darwinula stevensoni; assembly: GCA_905338385.1. Classification (NCBI taxonomy): domain Eukaryota; kingdom Metazoa; phylum Arthropoda; class Ostracoda; order Podocopida; family Darwinulidae; genus Darwinula; species Darwinula stevensoni. The sequence continues at coordinate 71,727 of CAJPEV010001083.1, forward strand.
CACGTGATGAAATTGCTGTTAAGCAGCTGACAAGTCAGGTAAAAAATACATCCTGATATTTGACAGCTGCATAGAAAGGCTGAAGAAGAGTAGCCACATCCTGTCGGAAGAGCGCGGGACGCTCCCAAGCAAAGAATTCCCAGAAGTTCGGAACTTACTTGAGGAAACGTCTTAAGACGTCCATCCCACCCGTATGCAGTATTTGCGAGCGTCAAAAGACGTCTTCCTCTGTTAAGGGGTTAAAATTGCGGGTGAGAAGCTAACGTTGGAACGCTATATTTCTTCAGCAACACGAACGCAATGAATGAACTTGAGCATATGAGGTGAAGTATGGGAATAGCCAAAGTGAGCAAAATTAGTAAAGTACGGAGACTCGACATAAATAGACGCTTAAATTTGAAAGAAAACCTGTTCACCCTGGAATCACACAAAGCAATGGCGAAATATAAGTAGCGCAAATGCTTCTTTCCTCTGACCTGTAACTGAAATGGTCTATGCCGATTGCTCTTCGGCCGGTTATTCAGGACCGAGAAACTCTTCGGGAGTCTCTCCAGGGGAGCATGATGCAGAGGTGTCGGAGTCAACGGGCCTCAGATCTCTCGATCCAAGCTTTTAGATGGCGCTTAGCATCCTCTCACTTGGCGTAACACCGGATATCAGCCCAAGAACCTCATTGAGGCAGCTCGTATCCGCATTCCGCGACCTCATTCTTTCGATCGTTACCCACAGCTCGTGGTCATAGGTGAGAGTGGAGAAGTAAACGCTCCTGAAGACCAAATGTTTTGCCTCCTTGCAACATTCAGGTTTGCCAGCACAGTCTGTTAGAGTTCCCGCAAACCTGCGGAAACCCCAGAGATGCGACTGTCGACCTCGTTTCCGCATCCTCCATCACTCGAGAACCAGGTCCCCAGGTACTTAAACATCTCCATCTGTTCTGCCGGGGCCCTTCTGACACGTCGGGTGCATCGCACAGGACTTCTCGAGAGGACCATTACCTGCGTTTCGGGGACGTCGAGTTTCATTCCGGCCGCTGTACATTTCGAGTCGAACCGGTCTAGCACGCTCCGAGGCTTCTGTCGAGGCAAGGGCAAAAGGACGGCATCATCGGGGAGGGGAGGTTCTTGGTCTCGATGACACCGACGTTTAACCCCTCAGGGCTATAGACTCTGTTCACGTACCCGAGGAACAGAAAAGGAGAGAGAACGCAACCCTGGTTGAGCCCAACACCCACTCGGAAGGAGCACGTCGTCCATCCCGCTCACTCCTATGCAACTCCTTCAATCACTGTATGTGGACTGAATAGGTCGCTGTAGCCGACCGTTAATCCCATGCTCCTGCAGCACTTTCCCACGGCTTCATCCGAAGCACACGGTTATGTGCCTTTTCGAAATCCGCAAAACTCGTGCAAACCTCTTCGGCAAGCTTCCAGAGTCTCGAGAGTCTTGCGTTTCGTGACGAGCTGGAGAGTAGTGCACCGCCTTTCGCGAAATTCCCACTATTCGTGGTTTCTCAGATCGCTCCAGCTCTCTTTTCTAGCAACTCGGCAAAGACCTTACCAGGTGTGCTGGTGAGAGTGATTCCACGGCAATTGGTGGAATCCCTCGAATCCCCCCTCCTAAGATGAGGAATCGACATCGATCTGCCGAGTCAATTGATGCCGTCCCCGATTCCCATGCGGCTCGACGCACTCGATGCAAGAACGAGCATCCATCGGTGCCCAATGCTTTCGTTGTCTGCACGGATTTCATCCACGCCGAGCGGCTTTCCATTTGTGAAGCTTGTGGAAGTTCCTCAAAGGTTCGATTCTCCGCGTAGGTAGGCTCCGAATGAGGTGCATCAGCCGCTGGACTAGGATTGTAAGAAATACACTAGCATTTGAATGTGAGTTGCTGATTAAAAACAAATTCATAGCTCTGGGGCAAAGCCGAGTTCAAATAAGCAGCATTGGAGAGAGCACGGAAAGAATAGCCACTGGTTTGTTTTTATTTTAAATGACAATTGAAGCAAGCAGACCGGAGAAATAACCATCCTCTTTTCGTTATTTTGCTATTTTTGAAGAACATTTCTTTCTGTCTCCCTCAGAAAACCTGCCAAAACCTGTCTGCCTTTCCATGAAGGGGCTAGAAACTTAGTGCCAGTTATATGAGAACAAATTACGGTATCTCCATGCGGACATTCACAGAGACCGTTAAAAAATTGTTACTCTTTGCCAAGATTTGACCTTTTTCGGAGTGCTTATTGCTGATATCGTTGCTTTTCGGACATAACGCGTCTTGGTATCCTTGAATTGTCCCGTAAATCATAAAGTGGTACATAAACTTTCCAGATAGGAGAACTTGAAGAAAACTAACTTTGGCAAAGTAAATCCTGCCCCAAAATTCTTCTGCGTTCGAACCCACCCGACACGGGAGCGTCGATTAGACATGGATCTCGGATCGAATACGTCGTTTCTTGAGGTAGGTAGATCGGTCTCCGTTAAGTGAATGTTTCTTCGGACTTGATCGTTGGACGTGATGCCTCAGCTCCCCGTCAGCCTCTCTCGTCCCCCTCACCCAAACAGGCACATAGAAGAATCTTAATGTCCCAAACACGAGCATCCGAGCGCAGCCACCTCGTGGTAATACCTCATGCGTTCCTTTCATATCTAATTGAATAATGAAAAAGTCAAAGCTATTTCGGGAAATTCTGGGACGTTTTCCTTTTTTTTTTCTCCTTTGCTGTCCCAATGCTTGTATTCTTCTATTCGATTTAAGATCTGTTACGCATACACCCAGGGCCGCCCAGAGGGGGGGAGGGGCAAAGGAGGCAATCTGCCCCGGGCCCCACGTATCAAGGGGTCCCAAGGCGCCTCCAAATGGGGGCCCCCAAAGGGTCTCCGGGTTAGTTTTGCCCCGGGCCCCTGGAAACCTCTGGGCGGCCCTGCACGCACCTTGCTTCGTCGTTATCATCCGATTTACAATACATTTCTCCTAGACTGAACCATGGGGATGTTATTCTCAACCTCATGAAAGTCCTATAGGATTCCTAAAGGAACTAGTAGGAACCTATCGGAGCGATAGGATCCCTATGGAGAGTGTATGGGATCCCACTTGACTCATATGATCCCATAGTAAATCCATAGCTTTTCTACAGGGTCCCTACCGGACAGGTTTCTCAGGCAAGGACGGTCCTGTAGAAAGCCTTCCGGGCAACCGACGAGTTTCCTTGGCCCATGATCGGAAAGAGCGATGAAGGAGCACTTTGCTCATATCTCCTAGACTTAGCACAGTATGTTTTACCCCTACGGCAAATAGATCTTGCCAAGAAAGCAGGTACGAGCCCGCCGCCACCCGGACTCAGTAGGGGAACGAGAGGTCATATGAACACATTGAGAACTGGGTGAAACCTAAACCTTAGCTACTCGACTTATTTGCCAAAGATATCCTTCATCTTATAAAAAAAAGCTTCACTCCGTAACGAATGACTGAAAGCTAGAAGCGAAGTAGTAGCGTGAGTTTAAAATGTTATTTTTGCACGTCCATGTGACCCATCCAAACGGGTTATATAGACAGGGGCGTCCATATGACACTGACCTCGTCCTGCTTATGAATAACTGAAAAAATGCCGTGTGGAAAGGATCAGTTCTCGATTTGATACTTTCCCATTAGGCGCGAAAACACGCGAAAAGAGTTCGGACAGATCGTGATAAGTCGTGATCGTTCAGTCTAGTCCGACTCGTCGGAAATCTGCAATCGAGCCGAAACTCCGATCCAGATCGTGTTGTTGGGTCGGGTGTCGTTTGTGCTCCGGTGAGAGGATATCGGCTGGTATCTCGGCTTCGCTTTCCTTCCAGAGCCAGACGCCAGTCGCCCGACCGGAGTGTTCCGCGGAATCCCATATTACAAAGAATATGCTTTCCTTGAGATGGTTTCCCAACTTCTTAGAGCTTCTTCCCGTCTTCTTTCACTCGAAGTAGCGCGAAAGCCCGACGATCTGTAACGATCCATCTAGCTGGTGCCGGACGAAATGTAGAATTTGTATTTGTTAAGTCGAGTTTGACACCGGTAACATAAAACGTGGACAAGAGAGGACAGTAGCAAATAAATGAAAATCGGTAAGCCTAATAGGAGAGAGTAAGAGTCTCGAGCCACAACTACAAGGAAGAACAAATTGTGTCGGGTCGTCACGTCTCTGGTCTAGGGAAGGGGAGCCGAGGGAGTTGCATCGAGATTCAAGGTTTCGCCCAGGACACAGTTGGTTTTTTCTGCAGTTTTCTATAGACCTCTGCTGCACTGCTATCGCAGAACGTGCACATACACGGGTCACGAGGGTTGTGGCACGTTCTGGTCTCACATATAATATAGTGGAAGCAATGCAAGGAGCATCTGGTTATTGCGGATCGTAGAGGTTCTCATCTGGTTTTCCAGTGTTCTCGATCGAGTGCCCGTTGACTAGAGAAGCTACTGTAATTGGGGACCGACCGCTCAGTTTCCCGAACTAACAGTGAGTTCACAGTCTCCATTGTGGGGTACCATCTATGCTTGACAAGGTCTTTCACTAGGCTTTGGCACTTACACATCCAAAGGCCTTAAAGGCTACGGACGGTTCTTGCTACGCCCAGGAATCTTTTCAAAGACGAAGTTTTAACTCTGTTCAAGGTCCGCAAATGGGAGACACCGAGTTTGCTTCACAGCAGAGGCAAAGCAAAGCTGCAATTAGGCGGGATCTTCATGTTTGAGGGCAGCTTCGATTCACTGTTTATATAGATTTTCGATGTTGTGCATGGTGAAGATCCCGGTCGTCTGGCAGATAACACCACGGTTGGAAATGTTGTACACGATTCGGACCGTTTTCCATCTCCAAGAAGTACTTCTGCTTTCGCTAGGTGACAACCTCTTCTGAATTTGAGGCATTTAGTTTAGGACACATATACTTCGAGCTCTGTCTCAGTGGCCCAGGCTTTCAAGAAGTCAAGGGCTTTTTGGACTTCTTGGACGTTCTGCTCGTCGCGATAACCGCGTCATCTGCATACATAATCACCTTTAGCTTTTATCGTACAGGCTTTTTAAATACTTGGCTCCCCCGAGGACTTGAATTTAAATGCGCCCTTTAATCCCCAAGGCGTTAAGTATTACAAAAAAATTAATAGTTTCGTCATTTTTTGAGCTAGCCTAATAAAACAAAAACCAAATTTAAGGTCATAAATTGATGTAGCTATTGAACATTTTCTACAACTTCACACGTGTAAGCATGACGCACTTGGAAAAGCATGTAGTTCATACGCTAAAAAAAAAAACTGTTTTAATAGCCAGTGTTGACGTTACGTGACCTTCATTCGTTCACAGGCGATCCCAATTAGTTCCCAAGAACTAATACAAAGGGATAGACGAAAGTTGAGTCCAAAAAAAAAAGACCGTGCCAAAACTATAGTGGTACGTGTCCCGCTCGGCCGTAGAGAGAAGCATATTATGGGACAACACATGTTCTACTTGTCCGATAATGGTTTGAGTGCAGAATGAAATGAAAATATAAGAAACAAAGACGAGAAGGGTTATTTGGACGCTCACCTGTCTGTGTCACCCCTCACTGGTTATGGTGAAAGAATGAGGTTCAACAGTCTGCACAAAATCCTGATTGAAATGTGGATCGTTAAAGTGGATAACCGATATCTATCAGAATTCTTTAACCACGTATCGGATAGTTATTGTTATAAATTTCGATAATTTGACTCTAATTCATCATGATTACATTTTCTTCAAACAGGCACAAAACCATTTTCACAGAATGTAATATAGAGCGATGGTGTTGGCACCCCCGCGGTAATAGCATATTCGGAATACGTCTGCGTAAATTCGGATGTTGATTCGAGTGCGACTGAAGGGGCCCAGCGCGGATGTCCATATACGAGGTCTGACAATAAAATAACGAGACTGACAACACTGTATTGCGTGTGGCAACACTGGGTTACTGGCGATTGCTGTAACATGTCAGTGTATGTCTTAAGTCTCTGCAGTAACAAACTTGTCGTGATACTTCTAGTGATTACAGAGCAGTCAAAGACTTCAGTTGGTTTTTTCCCAATTTGATTAGAAATTTCACGTTGATTCTTTGTTCACAATATCAAATATTATCACACATTTTTTGGCGATTGCCCTTAATACTACTTTAGGTAAAGTGGTACTGCTCTGCAATCATTAGAAGTATCACGACAAGCTTGTTACTGCAGAGACTTAAGACATACACTGACAGGTTGCGGCAATCGCCAGTAACCCAGTGTTGCCACACGCATTGCAGTGTTGTTAGTCTCGTTATTTTATCGTCAGACCTCGTATACTACCGTTCCCCTAAGAGCCCCAATTCGTTGGCACTCGAGTGCCTCCCCCCCCCCCCCCCCCCCCCCCCCCCCCCCCCCACGCCCCCCCCCCCCCCCCCCCCCCCCCCCCCCTCTATGCCTCCTTTGTCTTCCTGCCCCTAAGGCAGTTTACAACAGGGCCTCAGTCGCCAGGGCCTCAGTCGGCCCGATTGAGTTTGGATGTTCCTTGCTTTTCGAGAAGCACTCCCACCAATGACTTCTCGTCAGTGAGAGGTGTACCTTGAAATTAATACTCCTACTTCTACTCTTCCATTATATTTTAGTGTTATGGGTTATCTGAATCAAGTATATCTCATTTACAGTATATATTCATAGATGACTACGGTGGACTCTTGCATGGTCTATGTGCTGGCAATGCGACTTGCCAGATTCCATCGAGAGCATCGTGACTCACATATCCAGTTTCATTTGTCTATTAGCATTATTTTCTCGAGCATTCATTTATTAGGTGCAGTGATGACATCAATTAATATCATTTTCCGTGCAGAGCATTAATGTGCGGTGCATTTTCTTCCCTGTCGTCTCCATTATTTCCCGAGGTACACGACGCTAGGAAGCCTTTGCTTTCTTGATGACAGGCAAAATATTGATGAGTATACATTTCTTATTCCTCGTCCGAAGAGACGGGGGTATATGGAGCCGCCATTCCATTTTAATTGGATATCGAAATGCGAGCGCGACGCCATTTGGACATTCATGTGAGATGTAAGTATGGGGAAGCTTGAGGAGTCCCTTCTAAAATATGGACCTGTGGAAGTTTGCGAAGATCCTATGACTCCAGCCGGGATCCTTTAAGATCCTTATAGTTCAAGGAAATCCCATAGGATATATTTCGTATTGATCCTTTCAGATATTTATATTCAGAAATCATATCCTCTTGAATCCTGTCAAGATATATTGACATTTAGAAGCATCGGTGCTATACTTCAAAAAGCAGAACAATAAAAGCAGCAAGGTAATTAGTGGTTTAAAGACGCTTTAGTTTCGGCAGAAAAAAAAAATCGAAAACGGTTTTCTATATGACTGCCCCTGCAGAAGAAAACGACATGGTGTGCAATGCCTGACCTTTTACTGGAAAATGTCGGTGCTCAGGTTAAATGAAACATTATTTAACACGTTGGCGACAATGCGTCCTGATGCCAGGATGC
>CAJPEV010001084.1:0-28669 GCA_905338385.1 Darwinula stevensoni
AGCGATCCTTCGAGAACTATTTAAAACGGGAAGAGCGTGTTATCTAAGTCTCGTATTTGCCCGATCGATCAAAATCTGCTCGTACGAAATGCAAATGCTGATATGCGGAAAAAAAACAAACAAACAAACAAACAAACAAACAACAACAACAACTTTTTCCGGTACGTACGTATGAACAATTTCTTTTAAATATGTGCCAATCCCAAATCTGGCATCTAATGACTCCCTTGGAAAATATGAACACTTGTGAGATCTTTGTCAGCTGGAATCGAAGTCCCCAACTCCGCTGCAAAATCGGGGGCAGTTTGAAGGCCGTTCTTAATTAATGCAAGGCACTTTTCTTTTCCAGTTCTTTGCTTTCGCTGTCTTCTTCATGAGCCAAGTGGAATTAATTACACGTTTCCTGAGCGACGGCGACGTCACGGAAGAGTCCTCGGAACGCCGTGAGTTCTCTCGCTTCCGGTGACGGGTCCGAGTCGATGCCGCGTTTTGCGCCGGTCCGCGCCGGTCGTTGATTTTCTGCCGTTGGTGAATGCTCCGCGAGACCGGGTGCTCGGGTCTCATGTTGGCCTTTTGCCCTTTCCAGCGGCTTTGGAGGTCGCGATCGGGGGCACGGTGTTCTCGCTCGTCACGGTCGCGACGTCTTCGCTCCTCATTCATGGGATCCGCAAGGTTCGTTTTGCTCGAGGCCCTTTCCGAGCTCCTTATATCGGCACAGACTGTTCTCCTAGGCATCCATTCAAATTGATTTCGACACGAAACCCGACTTGTTTGCATCGAAAGACAATGGGGTTCCAAGCATTCAAAGTTTTACCGCCGATGTTTTGACTAATATCGGTAGCAACTCAAAAGGGAAAGAGCGTGTATGGCGTTGGAGAACGTAGCACGATGGGAAAGGAAGATGAATATTTACTTTCCCAGTCCCTTAAATGGCTTGGATTCACGACGCGTTCGCCTCCCTCGAAAAGATGAGAATGTGGAAAAATTGAATGCGGAAAAATTGAATGTGGAAAAATTCCAGGCGGAGAGGAAATTGATGATCCCGTGGCTCTGCGTCTCCTTCCTCGTGCTGATCGCCTGGGCGCTGGCCCTCTTCGCCCTCTTCCTCAGGCTCTTCCTCGTCGGCTTCCACTGGATGCTCTTCGTCGTCCCGATGGTCGCCTCTCTCTTCGTTCATCCCGTCGGGATCCACTTCTTCCTCGTCGTCTATTCCCATTTCAAGGTGAGTTGATTTTGACGACAGGGATTTGGCAATTAAGCGATCTCGCCCTGCACAGACTTTGAGAATAATTTGATGCTCTGATGCAAACTATTACCCAGGACCGTGATTGACCTTGCACGAAACTAAAGTTCTGAAGCTGTTACTGAGATCTTGAACTTTAACTTTGAAAGTCCTTGAGGCTATAAAACTTTGAACAGCAGGCTATGCCTGCACACACTCTGCATCACTCAGGTGAAAGGTCATGGTAGTTCGAACATTTGCTAAAATGTTTTCATGCGCAACAGGTGCCACAGTCTACGGGTGTTTGGCAGGCTGCATGAACAAATCTTAAAAATTGAACTGGTTCTTTGGTTTTAGTGCTGGGGGATAAATGACCACAGCTATGAGCTCGATGAAAATACCTTAATTCACTGAATTAAAAAAAAAATCGTGGTCAATAATGGTCAATTGACCAGTCAATTGACCGCCCCATTCCTACTCACGGATCCTTTCGTCTTAACGAGAGGAAAACCCCGAGAAGAAAGAAAACCAGACTCGTGAGGGACGATCCGCCTGTGTTTTTCTTATCAAGATTTTTCCAGTCGACTGACGACATGAATTCGCCCGAGGCAAATCACAAGAGAATTAATCGAGTACTGAGAATGTCAGCTGGATGCGTGCGAATTAGAACTCTTCTTTGCTCAACTCTGATGCATGGAAGCTGCAAGTGAAGAAGATTTCATTCTTCTTCGGAACTTGTAGATTTTCATGAATCAATTTAAAATGGAAAAGAATGAGTAATGAACATTTTTTCATCCAGGAAAATGGCTACATAATTACAAAAAAAGCATTTTCCCAACAATTCCTAATTTGATACGATATTTGCTTCAGCAGATGAAAATTCCTAGCGTTTTCTAGGGGAATTCTCATTAACTTCATCAACAGGAAGCCAATGACGCAACAGTCGATCCTTCACGAAAGTCTGCTTCTAAAGTAGCGATCGCGCATTTGCATTCGAGAGCGGTTGGACGCTCGACACGGCGAAAGCCGCGATGACGACCGATTGAATTCCAGGAGCTCGGGATCGCCCAACCGACGGAGGAGGAAGGAAGCGCCAAAGAAGCCCGCCGAGATTCGATTTGAAGTCCGGCGTCTTCCCCCGAGCCGACGAAATTCCTTTTTCTCTCTTCCTTGCATTTCCCCTTGATGAGAGAAAAAGAAGAGCACAATGATCTTTTTTTTTTTATTTCCTCCTCGGATTTTTATGCATTTAACTGCAACCGAATTTTAATTTTTAAACCTTGCTGAACGCAAGATCGACTTATTATTATAATAATATTATTATTATTCATATCATTATTCATATATAGCGTTATTCATATCGGTTTTTGCGGGTATGTTTGTTATCGTTTGCTCAACTGACAGTCCGCGACACCAACCAGGGTCGGTTCCTCTATATCTCCCTAAAAAAAAAAATACAGAAAAAAAAAACAGAGTAAACAGGAGTAGTTCGAATCGAACTTTCGTTTTGACAAATTTTTCCCCCTCCGTTCTTCTCGTGAGGGATTCTAGAGCGTAAATAAGCCCCCTAACCAGGGGGGGTCTACTTTTAATTTCCCGCCAATACCAATGAATTACACTCTTAGAGTGTGGTACCAAGTACACTTTGAGATACAAGTCAGTACTTGATATCTGTATCTCGAAAACGGGAAGATCGATCTTAAATCCACTAGAGCATCACGAAGAGAATTTGAATATGAGCCAAAGCAAGAAGTGGCTCGTCTTATATTGGGCGCGTTTTCATGCAAAATCGGGGAAACATTTAGTGCCATAGAGCCTATTATGACGGTGTAGTTAAGTCCCCTAAAACCAGGTGGCGAACGTGTCCTGAGCATTGGAATTTTCAGCATCGTTTATGAGGCCCGACCCCTTCTTATTCCCTTTTAGTCAGTCACGGAGGATGCCTTAGGTCATGTTCCTCCCGCCCTCCCCCCACACTTTTTTTTTTTTTTTCATCCGCGTGTCGTTCATACGCCTTGGTGCACCTCGAATGGTTGCGTCAAAGAGGAAATCCATCCCCAGATTTTTTGCCTAATTTTCATGATGAGCATTTGTAACGAATAATTGCAATGTGCTATTATGCTTATATTTTTTTGCGCCTATGCCATACCCACCCTCATTGCCCTGAGTCGGCTTTGATTCGTGTGTTCGATTCACTGCCCCACGTGGATGTCTGAAGGCTGGGCATTTCCAGTGAATAAAAATCTGGCAAATGAGTGAAATCGTTGTCTTTCTGTTAGACTGGCCAGCTTCGATCGAGGCTAGGAGATACGTTCGACCCACTTAGCTAAAAAGAGAACTGGAGATGGCGCACAATACGATGGCTTTGGGGCAATTGGAAGCCATCTTATTTGGGTCCGTGGTGGCTCTTCTCCATTCACTACAATGGGATTTTCATAATTTCCCATCTCAGTTTTCTTGCTGTCGTGATCATGGTGGCAGGCAGTCATGGTACCGGAGGCCTAATAATTCTTGGGGGAGTATCATAGGGCTGATAACGTCATGTCGGAACTCTTCTTTCATGTGGGCGAGTGGGTCATTTCTCGAGTGGGCCTCCAAGTTCCAGGCTTGCCCTTGCTGAGTTTGCTGGGCCTACGAAGGCGATAACGTTACGCCGCCCTTGCATCATCACAGTCGACATAATTTACACGTTCAGATTCCGTATTTCAGTTTTCTTGAAGCTCACTTGCAAGTTTCCATTTGTATCCGATTTTCTTTGCTTCCCGCTGGTGCTCCACGTACCATCTCCACAACCGCCCATAACCGTCCCGTACGATCCGTATTCAGAAGGGCTGCTCCAATGTTCCCGCGGTACCTGCTCCCTTCCTCGGCCAATGCGCACCGCAGGCCCGCTTTAGCCTGGACCCAACCAATATGGCTTCAAAATGCACCCTTTTCCCTATGCTACTCCTATGGCCGCAAAAGGCATAAAGTCAAAAGAACTTCGAGTGAACGTTCAAAGGTAAACATAGGCTAAAAGAAACTGTGGGCGACCACGAGGTGCATGGTAGAGGTGTTGGCGGGTATTGGCAGGGCATGCTGGAGTATTCAGAAGGGCTGCTCCAATGTTCCCGTGGTACCTGCTCCCTTCCTCGGCCAATGCGCACCGTAGGCCCGCTTTAGCCTGGACCCAACCAATATGGCTTCAAAATGCACCCTTTTCCCTATGCTACTCCTATGGCCGCACCATCTCCAGTTCTTTTTCTTAGTTCAGTGGGTCGATACGACGACTTACGAGACGTGAGAGACGCGGTCGAAAAGAAGCAGACGACTGTGGAAAGACTGGACTGGGAATCCCTGCGCCCTTCTTTTCCGTGGAAGCGCCGCCTCCGGCTCCATTGCTCCACCTTTAGCCTCTCTCCGCTGAAGGGGCGAGGAGGGTGACTTGCGCACTCTTCCCCACCCGAAACTGATGATGTGACGGAGTGAATACACCGTTGAAACTTTATTCGGAACAGTCGTTGCTCTCCCTCACCGCCAGCCGGAATAATTGCACGAAATCGGGTCTGCCCGACTAGAACGATTTGAAAATTACAAATGTATCTCTTTCGCTTCCCAAGGGATTTTCAGGGTAAATGGATGGATGGATGGATAATTAAATGGCACTCGCACTCGAAGGAAGGAGCAGGGGATCGTCCTTCAATCTCTCTCAACTTCTTTTTTTTTTCTCTCTTTCTTTCTTCCTTCTCCTTGCTTTTCTTTCCTTTCGTTTTTTGAGGAGGATTCATTACGAGGGACGGGATCAATTCGTCATGAACTAGTAGTACGTTTTGTATTCGTGCCAAGATACCAGATTTCCTCAAAATTTCGTATATTAACTGGGGGGGAAAAAAATTAATATCTTCGTTGTGACGTAGGCGTTTTTTTTTCCCGACGAAGACCTTTTCTTTTCACTGCCTCGAATGGAACAGAGGATAGTGAAGGAGAGAGCATCACGGCATTTTCTCACGGGGGTGAGAGGGGGATTTCTATGATCTGGCATTCCGTCCATGTGGATCCGGTCGAGGGAATGGGTGAAATCCGCAAGGAATCGGAAAGCATTCTCTCCACGTCGGTGTGCGATTCAAGCCGATTCGAATGCCGCACGAGTGACGCCTCCAAATCCATCGCCTTCGGGCACACGGACGAAACAGAGGAAGGAAAATAAGGATTTTTACTCAGGCGGAAAAAGAAATCAGATTCGGGAGGGTGAAAAGAGGCAGAACCCCTCTCCTGCATCTCCGTATGTTATTACGGGCCGCGAGCTCTCTGGATGTCTCTGGGAATCTCGCGCGATTCACTTCCTGCCTCCATCCTTTTAAAAATGTGACCTCTCGGAATTAATTGGAATCGGTTTAAAGGCTTCTTTTGCCTTTCCTCATTTCGTCCTCCCTTCGTTTCACATCGTCCAAAAACCAGTAATATTTCTTCTTTCTCCCTTCTGGAAAGAGAGCATATATACAGTATTTGCCGAAGGGTGAGCCACTCGAGAACGACAGTCTCTTTGGAGCCAACATTCCAGGAGATCGTATCGTGAATGAAATAAAATAACATTTTATCCAACAGGCAACGATATCACGATGCCGAATAATCCCTGCGAACGGGGTCGGTATGACGACTTACGAGACGTGAGAGACGCGGTAGACGCAAGCAGATTTGATGGGAAAGGCAGGCTGCACGACGGACTGGGAATCCCTGCGCTCTTCTCTTCCGTGGAAGCGCCGCCTGCGGCGAGACTCCTCCGCCTTTTCTCTTCTCACTGGAGGAGCGAGGAGCGTGCTTTCCGCACTCACGGTCCATGCCATTTTCGTTTCCGAAATGAAAACGTCGAAGGACATTGTCTTTCTTCGGCCTCGTTCCAAACAGGAACCTTATTGTCGATTTTCATCTGCATCTCACGCAGTGACGGATTCGAGGGGGGAGGAGGGAGAGGGGGAGTGGTGACCGCCATCCCTATGGCCAGGCAAGCATTTCTTTTTTAATTGACGAAGCGTCGTCACTAATTTTTATTTTGGGGGCCTGTGCAACGGATATCCAAGTTTCTACCCCAGGTGAAATATATGAAAAAGGCGACATGACGGGGAGTGGTGGTAGGTGGACGGGAGAAACTAAGGAGCGGTCCCACAACATGAAAAATGTTGTACCCGACAGATCTCACGAGCGTGACTGCTTTGCTTGAGAGTGCTAGGAATCGTCACCGATTCACGCGTCCCTTCGCATCTCATGGACATCGAATCAGGATCCTATCGTGTAATATCGTGTCGGCTTTTCATGTCGCATCACGTCAGCATGCCTTCCCATGTCACGTCTGCATGGATCAACTCAAATCACGAGTCGAACCTTCCGTTTCCCCGGACAAGCGAATCTGTAAGAGAATTACGAGGGCGAAGTTCTTCCCACCCAGGCACCAGACTTTAACTGCCCGAATTTCCTTCAGCTGCATTCAAGTACATTTTCAAGTTGAGCTTGGGCTGGAGTTGCGTTCGTTCAGGGGGAAATTGGAGAAATTCCATGCAGGAAGGGGATTTTTGGGCCTGAAAAACTTCCGGCGTCTGGAAGGCGGCAGCGGGGATATCCTCCCTGGGAGATGCGGCTCCGGGTGTTGCCTTGGCAAGCATCAGGGAGTGATTAGGGAGTGGCGGCATTTGGAAAGGTATCAGGTAAGATAAGGCTTCTGGTACTCATCAGAGAACGTTTCAGCCTTGGATGATCATTTTCTGAGGGAGGTTTATGCTGATGTTCAAAATAACTCAGCGTGACCATTGGGACTACGTTAAGCTGGCACGCGTTCGAGTAAAAAATCGAGAAACTATGCACAAGTTACAGACATTTGGAAAGTCCTGTCAAACGTGAAAAAAATGTGCGTAGAAATCTTTTCTATATATACTCACGGCGGATGGCCAGTTATGCCTACACAATTACGTACCTGGAAACCTTTTAAAAGTTCCCCTGCGAAAATGAATTAACATTACAGTAAATGGGATAGTGAATTCTAATGGAATATATACCATGCACATGACAATGGCTATTCATTTCCGCTACGTTTATCCGTCTGCGATCATTTATATGCAGCAATTCAGGTTGAAACAGAATGTCAAGGATTGCTAATTACCATTCGGGACAAAACAACGAAGCGAATTCTTGAATCGTCATGTAACGAGGCGCTTCCGTAATGGAGCCAAGAAGTACTCTAGATTCTCCAGAGATGGCGCCACCAAGTGGCCTAGTACTGCTGATCCTCAAGAGATGGCGCCAATAAGTGACCTAGTACTCCCAGCCCTCTAGAGATGGCGACATCATGCATTTTTGTTATCCTGGATCTCTAGGGATGGCTACGCCAAGTTACCCAGTTCTCCAGGTCCTCCGTGGTTCCTCCGTTAAACCGAATGCAAATTCCATTACTCCCGGGTGTGGTAATAGCACCTCAGGGTGCCATGATTCTTTGGCGTAGAAAGTGGCTTGTCCAACCATAGATGTACGTATTTCGTTAAAATATACCTAAGTCGGATAAAAACATGATCGATGATTCTTCCGGTTTCGAGAGAACACTGTCTACATATATACTCTATGAAGTAATGCGAAAACCAAATATCAATGGCTTTCTTCAACCCCCCCTCCCCCTCCCCCTCGCCTCTCTACGGGACTCACTAACGCGAGGCCTAGGCCTAACCAACGAACTGCCTTCTGGTCACGCCAAGGCCTACAGGCCTTTTCATGATGTCACGAACTATTTCACAGAGGACGTGTAACGTTAAACCAATGTGAGATCTGTTTCGCGTTTCATGAACCATTGACGTGGAACGTTAGACCTATCAGGAGTTCCTCGAACCATCTGGAAAATGTCTGAGGAGGGAATGCCTCCAAGAGGCATGGAATCCATGGCGCGCCATAGTGTTAATTCAGGGATGTCCGGATGACATGTCTCGATATTCCGCTACATCAATCAATCACTGCTAACTACCGCTTCATTCCCAGATTAACTCATGAACTCAGAACGAAAATGTCTCATGCATTAAAAAGAAAAAACAAAGGTTCCAGGCGCCGATACGAATGTTGAAGTAGTCTCGAATCTGGCGTAATTTCGGCACGGTATCCGGCAACACTGGAGGACGGTACCGTAGCAAGCACTTTAAGCCTAATTAAACAACAGCTAATTTCACTTTTCATGGCGAAATGGTGTGTCACAAACAAACAAAAGGCCATTTTTCGTCATCTACGAGTCAATATCTTTCTCATGGTTGGTCTCTTTCCTCCGAAAATTCCCCCAGGGAGGAAGAAAACAAAAAATGAAATTCACATCTTCCAAAAACGAAAATCAGTGTTCTCGACAAACCCAGGGAGATGGAACTTCAAATTTGCTGAAACTATTCCGTGTTGAGAGAGGAAGAAGCAATTTAAATTTCCTTCCTGTTGATGCTCTCAGAGTGGATTACGAGGAGGTTGAATTTTTCTACGGGAGGGGGCTGAAGAAAGGCGCTACTAAAGCCAACTGATGATGCCGCAATCAGCTGCTTAATCTCCGTGATGAAAGTAATAGCAGGTGAGGAGGGTGACAGGGCCACTCCACACTTTCTTAGGGATCCTGGGGCATTCTTATTCCCTGGAAAGGCCGACCTCCAACTGGACTCGCCTTGCTTGCCTTTCCCCCTCCACAGAAGATACCGATCTGTCTCCTTTGCCCCCAATATGCCCCCCCCCAAACACACACACACATACACATACAAACACACAAAGTCGAAAATGCCTGTCTCCTCAAGGACCAATTCATTTCAACCGACTCCCCAATCTTCACATCAATGTTGATGCGACGATGTAACAGCAATGAAGTGTCAACATCTACAAAGTCGAGTCTGCGTTGAAGAATATTGATACCAGCATTGAATCAACGTTGAAACGAGACAGGTCTCACCATTTGTCAACATGCATCGTGCGTGCGCCCATCAAATGGCACATGCGGACGAATGCGACACCTTGAGATGGGCTCCATACCGAGATCAGAAAAGGACACGTGAAAGAAAGAAGAGTAATCGTAGCAGGAGAAGAGACGACTGTCGATCGTTATGCGAATTCTTCCATAACCAGACATAGATTCGGGTTGGGAAATTTTTTTCCTCATTCGTCGGAGGGTCTCATGGAGAGATATCAAGACGTCAACTTCGTTCTTTCCGTTTTTCGGACCAGAATTACCCTGGATCCCATTGCGTTGTGCTGCCTCTCTTGTCGAACGTATTCCAGGAATTCCGATACCTTCCCCGGTGCTGTCTTTGGAGAAAATATTAAGTACCGTTCCAAAAGTACTGGGGACGCGTGCCAGTTGCATATATGAGGTAACTCCCTGTGTTGCCGATTTGGCGCCGTCTCGTGTCGGGATGAGGAAACCTTCTTTGTTCGAATGTCTCGCCCAACATATGTTCATGTAGTGTCGACCGGATGTCCTTGCAATGTTTATACTCGTATTTTCAAGTATGCCTCAATGTTGACTGTGCATTGGATCATCAGCATCAACATATTATGAACGTTGAGCCAACGTTGTTGTGCGGACTGATATCTTTGACTTAATTAGACTCCACTTCTTCTCCGATGATTCCTAGGCTTCCGAGCGCATCAAAGACTGGATCCCTCGCCCTCAAGATATCTTCGAGTTTTCGTTTCCAACGCGATAATGGAAAGATGAAGCAAATGGATGGAATTGCCTATGTCAATCCTTGATGCAAATGGGGCAGATTTCAAGTCACACTGATGAGGACTGACGTCTTCGGGATACACACACGCGTGATGATGAAATACTAGAGAAATGCTCACGGATTAAATTAGAGAGCAACTCATTGATCTCATCCGAAGGTCCAGCTAAGGTGAGGTGAGAAGGGTCAAGGGTCAAGGGTCAATTCAAGGGTTTTCTCCTAGGAAATGATCTTAAATTAAGCTTTCAATTTTTTTTACAACTTGATGATTGAACTTGATTCATTGAACGTAGAATTTTTTTACCGTTGTACTTCCGGTATCAATGCTCGTTTTGCGGATTTTGCTTTAACGTCGAGATGGTCCAATTTTTCGCGTATTGAGCCTGATCAGAAGAATTTACAGTATAAGAGCAATGAGCAAATACCCGTTTCTTAATAAATAAAAAAAAGGATACACACACAAATATACACACGTACGCATTCGGTGTCTGCAAATACACAACAGGACATGCATGAGGAGTAACATACAAGAGGGGGAAAATAAGGAACGAGACGCATTCGTCCGCGACGTTTTAATATCCCTTGTGAAGGGAAGAGGAAATAGGACAATGATTGTCGAGCCCAGAGAACGAGACGATATCAAGAGGATTTCCCGTTCTCGGAAAGCCCGACGGGAGGATGAGAAAATGAAGAAGACGAGAGAGAGATCGATAATACTAATTCAATTCCGTGCCTTGCTTTTGCTCAGGTTGATTCTTCCATCCTTTGGTGGTACGATCCACGGGACATCACGGTAAATTTATATAAAAGGAAGACTATGAAGAGGGAAATTGGAAAACACGACGGCGGTGAATCGAACCCTGGTCAACTGCTTGGAAGGCAGCTATGCTCACCACTATACCACCCTCGCCTTCACATAGTCTATCCCCTTCCAATTCGACTGTCGTCCAGAAACTCTATCACAACGGAAGGGATGTGAAAGCGCAGAGGAGAGGAACGAAATGGAGGGCTCTCCCAATCAGCCCGGGAAGCGTGATACGTAGCACAACCGGCAATTCATGACAAGGCAAACGACGATAGAGTATTCCACTTAATTTTCACTAAACGCTGAACGATGTCATTCTTTACTCCGCACCTTCCTTTCCAATGTAGGTTTACTGGATGCTCTACAGTACTTAAAAACCTACAGTCTCCATTAATGCTGCTGAAGAACGACTCTTTTTCTTGACCTTTTTTACGTTTTCTTTGGCCGCTTCCCGTCGTGGATAACGAGTTTAATTGATGGTTTTATTGATAAAGTAAAAAATGGAGCGAAATCGCCGTAAGCCTGGAGTAGCATGGATGCAGCGGGAGATGAAAGAGATCGCGGATGCGTGACAGACTCGACGAGCGACGGATGCCATTCCTGGGTGCCGCGTGGGATCTCGCGTCCTAGTTGCACGCAACACCCTGGTCCAGCCGCGCGTTTCGTGTCTTGGCGTCGTCTTAGGAAGGGCGGTAGGGTGGTTCTTTGGTCTGTTACATTTCAAGGATAAAGATCATGATAATGGAACGATTCCACTTCTCTGAGGTTTCCTGCTGCTGTCTTTAATCACTTCTGGTGTTTCATGATCCAGATGAATGTGAAGATGCAAGAACTATTCCAAAAGCAAGGCGTTGCTCATCGGAAGATGTGCTAGCGCCGCATCAAAGTTGAATTATTTTCCTATTTCAAATAGATGTTACACGTTTCTCCAACAGTGAATTTTCCCAAACAAATCAAGCAGCAGGTTGAAAATGTAAGATTAACTAGAACGAATTGATAGGTAACTGAGGGGGAGCTCCTTGAGGTGAAACGTGACAATTCTGATTTTTTCAGCTAGTACGCAAGCGTACCCGTTCTTGTCGATTCTTTCCACATTCTCCGACTATCTTTGCTTTCTAGAAATTGTCAGATGTACCAACTGACGGAAGCAGTTCTTTTCTTTTGAATCAGACTTTCGCGCATTTGAAAAACCACGCGACAGTTGTCGGCCATTTCCGGTAAAATTCACCAGAGAAAGAAGAAAGAAGAGACATGCATTTGCGTAGGTAAATATTTTCATCCGAATGGTACAGCGACTAACGAGACATGAAAAATAACAGAATATACGAGGAAAAGATGCAAAAATGACTTGCGACGGCCGGGAATCGAACCCGGGTCAACTGCTTGGAAGGCAGCTATGCTCACCACTATACCACCGTCGCTTCTACATCCTTCCTGCTCTTCTACCTCCTATCTGATGCTGAACCAATGGCATAATGGACAGAGAGAAAGTGCGATGAGATGGATGGCACACATCAACCTCAAACACCTGGAATACCACTCTGGACTCACCCCTGGCAATTTCAACACCGGCAGGAGACAATAGTGTACACCCTCAACTCAGCGTTCGCCATTACATAGTATTTAATTATAGTTGGCATTATTTTACTCCCTGCACCATCCAGTCAAATTCATTATTATACAGGACTTTAAAGCCCTAATGATACAGGGTGGTCATAAAGTCCCAATCTATTTTATTAAAAAACTCAAAATCTTTACAAAAATGCATAATGTACGCTATCATTGTCAATAATGAGCTAAATAAAACTTGCGATAGTAAATTAAAAATCAGTTACTAACAATTTTTTCAACGAAAATTCCAAATTGCCTCCTTCCAAATCGATACATAACTGCAATCGATCTTTTGTTTTCCTGAAGATTCAGGATGTTCATCACGTCAGGGGTTATGGTGTTAACAGCAGAATATATTCTTAAATCTTCTACATTAAGAACCTTCGTGTTGTAAACCTTTGACTTAATGTACCTCCATGAAAAAAGTCCAAGGAGGTTAGGTCAGGGGATCTTGAAGCCCAAACTTCCCTTAGCGAACATTGTGTGAGATTATCTAATGAGAAGTTCCCGAACCGTTGGATTGGCCGACTATCAAACAAAGTTGGTTTCAAGATAACCTGACCTAACCCCCCTGGATTTTTTTTTACATGAGGGAACATTAAGTCAGCACAAAGGTTTACAGCACAAAGGTTTTCAATGTTGCAATTTAAGAGATTGGATCTATTTTGCTGTTAACACCGTAACCCCTGACATGCTGAATGTTCAGGGAAACAACAGATCGATTGCAGTTATGTATCGATTTGGAAGTTGGTTTTTTTTAACTTTAACAAAAAAAAGTTAATAACTGATTTTTAATTAACTATCACCAGTTCATTATTGACAGAGCGAAGTACACATTATGAATTTTGTAAGAATTTTGAGTTTTTAAATAAAATAGATTGGGATTTCATGACCACCCTGTATTATTTAGCACACTAGCCCGTACTATACATTCTACTTCTGCCCTTAACTTTAAGGGGACGGATAACAATGATGTGGGTTTTGGTAGGTTTTTTTTTTAACTAGACCGATAGCAGTTGAAGTTGTGGAAGACTTAAAAATGGCTGAAGCAAGAGAATGAATGTTTTGTTTGCCCACTCCTTCCGTGAATAGCTTAACAATGAGATTACATATCGTCATAGACAGAAGAGAGAAAAAAAAAGAGAGAATTACAGAGAGGTTAGAAAGAGAGGTTAACGAAGAGAGGTTAACGAAGAGAGGTTAACGAAGAGAGGTTAACGAAGAGAGGTTAACGAAGAGAGGTTAACGAAGAGAGGTTAACGAAGAGAGGTTAACGAAGAGAGGTTTCATATACTCAGGAACATGGTCGTGACAGTGTCACTCAACTCACCTCTCTTTGGAAAGGTATTCCTTTCTTAAATTGGTAGTAGGCTGCAGGGAAGGAGCTTTCTGAATGCTTTTCCCCTTGGACGGAATTTTTCATTTTATGGTAGGGGCTAGGTTTTAAAACTCCCTATTGGAAAACTTTGATAATTCGCTCTTTTACCTTAGATTCATCGGGTGATACACGTAAAATGCTTAACCTTTCACGTTTAAACTTTCATGCATTTATGCAAATGAGTAAAAATGTCCAGATAGTAGTTGCATAGACAAGAAAGGTAATAACTGCATCCAAAGGACTTTTGAAACCCCACCCCGGCGAGAGTAGGCTCAGGGTGTACGCAAAACCAGACCCATGACGACAACTGATGGCTTTTTAATATGGGATACTTGCATAGGTAATCTGCAAGGAGAGATCACGAATTAAATTAGGGAGATTGCTTGTGATCAGTTTCATCCCAAGACGATGGGATGAAGAGCTCTTAACCGAGAGCTTTCATCTCATCATCCAGATCGTCAGCTTTCGGAAGACTTAAGCAATGACTTTTGTTTTTTTATTCCGTCACAGGATTCATCTGCAAGTGATTTCATTTTGAACCCTATGAAACGAATTTAATATGCTGATGTAAATGCGCAAATATTCAAATATCCATCACTTGAAAAAATTTATTGATTAGATTCACTGCAATAAATGAATAAGAGGAAACAAGTAGAAACGCAGGACTGCCTACCAGGGTGAAAAGCAGGAGGCAATAACATTAGATTCTTTCCGGTTTTTATGTGGGAGAGAGGAAGGAAGTTTTAGGATTTGTTAGGATAGAGCGGAAAAAAATAAGAGAACAAAGTCGACAAGCTTTTCCTCTCTTAGGAAGTCGAAGTGGAAAATGAAAACTAAGCAGCATGACAGGGATAAATACCGTCCATTAACTTCTTTGCGGCGCTCTTGTACAGGGTTGGCCTGTTAACGGGACCGGCATGCAGATTCAAAAGGCTCCAAGAGATAATCATAGAAACTGAAGAGAGTTAAAGGGAAAAAAGATGCCTGCGACGGCCGGGAATCGAACCCGGGTCAACTGCTTGGAAGGCAGCTATGCTCACCACTATACCACCGTCGCTTTCGCCTCAGATATCATTTTCACCACCCCTCTAATTGGGAAACCCTGCTATTAACGAAAAAGGACTGAGGAAAGTGTGGGCATGGAATGGCTGGCACCCATCGACCTGAAATGCTTGGAGTGCTTCTCAGGACACGCTAGTGGCATTTTCGACGTTGGCAAAAGACAATAGAGCGCACCATATAATTTACGTTAATCGCTGTAAAGTCTCACGCTCTACTTTACATTACACGCTATACTCACTCCTCTTCAGGCCGTTTCCTAGAGATGAAGGACATCGATAACGTGAAGTGGATTCGATTTCTTCAACTTGATCTATTTCGATAATTCGACTATTTATCAATTGTCCAACTTGTGGAAGCCTCGAGTAAAGCTGATGTAGCGGACGGAGTATTTTTAACTCGTCTGGAATTGAATGCATAAGGTGAGACCCTTCGTGTAGATGTGAAACTCCAGGGGGACTTGCACGGGATAATCTAGAAATGTTCTTTGAAATTTTACGTGTTCTTATTTTGTTCTTATGGTAGCTAGCAATTTCAGCATCCACTGTTATTCGTTTCTGGAGAGCAATTACGTATTTCATATCGAAGGAGAAAATTTTCTAATCGTGTTGAAAATCAATTGAAGTTTTGATTAATTTCGCATAAATATTTTAACGAATTTTCGCAGTACATAAAACATATGGAGCTGAAACATATCGGATTCTGAAAGATATGCGCTCGCTTTCCCCAGCTTTCCTCCAACACATGCCGGAAAGATGCTCACTTGTGGACTGCTTCATTCAATGGGAAAAGTACGCAAGAGCGAAAGTTCTTGTAAAGATTAAGACCAATAATTGCTCCCATCTAGCGCAAGAAGTGAAATATAAGGTGACCCGTGCGAAAGAAAATGGGATAATATTTTTTTTTACAAGTTAAAATAAAAATCCTTCCTTGTTGGAAGATTTGCTTGCAACATTTGAAAGAACGACTTTCTTACTCTCCTGAAGTCACACGTTTCTCTGGCAATAAATAAGGGGTTCTTGATCGATTCACGACGCTAATTGGAAAATGAAACCACAAAATAATAGGTACATTTCTCCTGATATTTGACAGGGAACTTGCCAGAAAGTCCTGCATTTAGTCAGTCGATAAACTTGGAAGTGTGCTTCTCCCCTTTAAGTCGTCTTTTCACTGGATGAATGTGACGTGTGACAGTTGCCTATTATCTTGTTTACCCTTGCTGAACATAGGATGAGGAGAGATGGGAAGGAGAAAAACATGTGTTCTGAAAGGTTTCCATTAGGTTGGTCTGTTCATGGGAACAGCATAGCGATACAATAGACACCATCCGATAATAATGGAATCATCACGATAAAGAAGCGAAAAAGGACGCTTGCGACGGCCGGGAATCGAACCCGGGTCAACTGCTTGGAAGGCAGCTATGCTCACCACTATACCACCGTCGCTTTCACATTTGCCTTATCCTTCCACCCCCTTCTCATCTGGACATGCTGCCACTACGAACGGAGAGAAAGTGCATGAACGAAGTAAGGAATGAATGGCACACATCGACCTGAAACACCCAGTGACGTCATTTCCGGGGGGACAAGGGGTGGCAATTGCCCCCACTCGATTCTAGTTATAATCTATGTTCTACGATTCCTAAAACCCAAAGGTATATCGTGAATGAAGTAATGTGAAACCAATATTCAATGGCTTTCCCTTTCTTTAAACTCCCCCCTTCTTTACGAGACTCACTAACCTTAGGCTTAGGCCTAACCAAGAGACGGCCTTCAGGTCACGCCATGGCTTCCCTTTTTTATTTAAAGAGAAACTCAATTCGCTAACCAAGGGGCCAATTAGGCCTATAAGAGTGAATCCGTGGTCTTCGAGACATCTGATTGAGGACGTGAAACGTTAGGCTAATCGCAGGCCTATTCATACTTTTCAAGAACCATTTCAGAGGACTTGTAACGTTAGACCGATTTGAGGCCTATTTCAGTTTCTTGAACCATTTCAGTGGTACGTGAACGTTAGGCCTATCTGGAGTTCCTCGAACCATCTCGAATGGGTCTGAGGAGGGAATTCCTCCTGCATGAAATTAATGCATTTCATTCATGGGGCACGCCATCCTGTTAATTCAGGGATGTCTGGATCAGATATCTCCATATTCCACCATGTCGATCAATTGCTGCTAATCACCGCTTCATCCTCAGCTCAACTCATGAATTCATCTCATATATTATAGAACAAAAGATCCAAACGCCTATACGACGGTTGAAGTAGTCCTGATTCTGCGTCATTTCGGCACGGTATCTGGCAACACTGGGGAACGGTACCATTCAAGCACACTAATTGAAAGACAGCTAATTTCACTTCTTATGGCGAAATGGTGCATCGCAAACAACAAATAGGGTACTTTTCGTCATCTACGAGTCAATATATTTCTCGTGGTTGGGCTCTTTCCTACGAAAATCCCAGGAGTGGCAACCCTGAAAAAAAAGGAATGAAATTCACATCTTTCAAAAGCAAGATTCAGTGTTCTCTACAACCCTGGGGAGATGGAGCTTCAAATTTGCTGGAGCAATTCTGTGTTGAGATAGGAAGAAGTTTGCCAAATTTCGTTGCTCTTGATGCACTCAGAAAAGGAACACGAAGAGGTTGAATTTGCTAAGGGAGGGGGTTGAAGAACGGTAATAGGCGCAACCGCGTGAATTGATTTCCCTTGATAGTTAACAGGAATTTTGCCAGAAAGTCCGGGGTTTAGTCAGTCGATAAAATTGGTAATGTACTTCGCCCTTTTAAGGGCGAAGGTCGTCTTCTCACACGATGAAGCATGGGACAGTTGCCTATTATCTTGTTTATCCTTGCTGAATATATTAATAAGATGAAACGAGAGGCGGGGGAGAAAATTATATTTTCTATAATGGTTTCGTTCAGGTTGGTCTGTTCATGGGAACAGCATTGCGATACAAGTGACACTAAGCGATATTAACAGGATTGTCGTGTAAATGAAGCAAAAAAAAAAAGGACACTTGCGACGGCCGGGAATCGAACCCGGGTCAACTGCTTGGAAGGCAGCTATGCTCACCACTATACCACCGTCGCTTTCACATCGGCTTTTACCCCTTCCACCTCCCTTCTCCTCTGGACACGCTGTCACTACTGGGCACATTCAGTTGTGACCCGAATCATGAGGGTCTCAGTTCGACGCTTGCATTGAGGCTTCGAAATACATTTTACTCCATGGTGACACCTCTTGTCAATGTCATCAATCCTGGATAATATAGCTTTTGAAAAGCGCTGCACCTGCGAGAATCATGAACCTCGAGTCATGACCCGGGTCACAACTGAATGCGCCCACTGACGAAAAGAATGTGCACGAACGAGGTGGATGGCATACACCGACCTGAAACAGCTGGAATGCCTCTCTGGACTCCCATCTGGCAATTTCAACATTGGCAAAAGACGATAGTGTCTACCATATCCGAGGTACTCTCTTACATATCACTCTATGTGAGAAGATGGCAGACATTTTTGTAAAAGCGATACAACATAAGAATGCTTACTTCATTTCGCACGAGCAAATATCCTACGAGAGCAAAATTATGGCATGTAATACCAAGAAACAAACAAAATCAATATTTAAAAAATTCATTTTCGGGGTTTTGCCGGGCAGGTCTGGTCAAACGGTCAGCTGCCAATAACTATTGCCTACTAACAATTTTTAATGTACGAGCTGAACGAGCTGAAACCATTGTGAACCCTTCACAAAGGTGTCCTGCTCTTTGCCAGCCCTTGTGTTGGGAGGATCTCATCGTGGTGGGCGGGAGCATTCGGACGGTCCACCGCGTGGGAGCGTAGCCCACCATTCCTTTAGTTACAATTCCTTCAAAAAATAAAGGAACGGTTGTTTAGTGGTGAGCATAGCGTCCTTTCAAGCTGTTGACCCCGTTCGATTCCCGGCCGTCGCATGTGTCTTTTGTTTGCTTCGTTTTCCCCTGATATTTATGATTGTCTCTCGAGGCATGTAATCGTAATGGCATCCCGAAGAACAGATGCACTCCCGGCAATGCATGGCACAAAATTCCATGGGAGGCTTCATCCAACATCATATATCTTCCATGTAATGGATGTCAATCAAGTTCTCTCTTCGCAGATTGGAAAGGCCTGTTGACATTATCCTCCTCGCTTTATCGCCTCGTCCCTTCACATGCTCTTTTTCCCGCCCCCGCCCCCTCCCTCTCCCAATAGTAGACTCCTCAATTGAAGTCTTTCATCACGCCATCGTTGCTCCTTAGGATACGACCAATAATTTGCTGCCATTTCCTTTTAACCCGTGATTATCTTTGGATAATTTGCTTTTCCCCCCATTTTCCAGCTGCCATCGATCTTCCTCGACTGAGCACGAGGAGAAACATAACCTGAATGATTGCTATTGAATTTCTTCTTTCAAGGAAGAAACGGCAGTCAGATCGCCTCTTTGACTGTGAATCTAGCCGTCAAAAAGTGAGAAGTTCCCCCCGGTCGTTTGTGAGAAAAACGCGAGGAAACAATAACATGAATTGGAAAACACTTCCACTCGGTGCTCGAGCAACCACTCAAGACATTTCTCGTCCACCAGGCTCTCCCCTCCCACCAGGCTCTCCCCTCCCACCAGGCTCTCCCCTCCCACCAGGCTCTCCCCTCCCACCTCACCCGTCACCC
The DNA here is from genome assembly GCA_905338385.1 of Darwinula stevensoni. NCBI lineage: Eukaryota > Metazoa > Arthropoda > Ostracoda > Podocopida > Darwinulidae > Darwinula > Darwinula stevensoni. Next base: position 19,461 of record CAJPEV010001084.1, read on the forward strand.
GGAACCTCCACCACAACGGACAGGAAGTGGAAGCGCAGATGGAACGAAATGGAGGTCGCTCATAATCAGTCCGGGAAGCGTGAAACGTTGCACTACCGGCAATTCCAGACCAGGCAAATGACAATGGAGCATTCCACCCTACATGTCACTAAACGCAGAACGGTGTCATTCTTTACTCCACACCTTCCTTTCCACAGTAGTTTTATTCGATGCTTCACAGTACTTAAAACCCTACAGTCTGCAGTTTTGCTTCTCAAGTACAGTGAACTCTCGTTATACCGCCACTCGATATAACGCCACCCTCGCTTATCGCCAACCTTTTCTTGTCGACGTATATCCTCATAGGCTTATATGATACGGGATTCAGATAATTCGATTGAGTGCGACCTTCGTTATAGCGCCAAAATCGGCGATGACCAACAGTGGCGAAGGTCGACTGTACGATCTTTTTCTTTACCGTTGACTTGACATTCTCCATCAGACGGTATTCTAAAAGTGGAATGCATCGATGAATGGGGAGGGGTTAGGTTTTTGTATTAGACTGTTACCAGTTAAAACTGTAAAAACCTTAGCTGAGGTTATGAAATGAATACTTTTTATCTGTTGGTAAAAATTTGGCATGAACGCGTCAGGTGAAAATGCTTTCCGTTTCCATTTAGTGGATAGCGATAGGTTGCGTGCTTTAATAGATATAGAAAAAAAATGGAGCGAAGAAGCCGTAAGTCTCAAAGTAGGTAGTGAAAACGCTTTTACTAAAAACAAATACTGACGACTTAACATTTTGGAATGCTCAAGGGACCAGTGAGCTTTATTCTATAATACGGAGTATTCCAATTACCGAAACAATCTGCCGTATCGTATCGTAAGTCGGGACCGTGCAATATAATTCCAATAAGGAGAGAATATTCCATCATGCGCAATCGACTGTATCTGTTGAAGGGTAAGCAATGCCCTGCAAAGTCCCCATTCACAGCGAATCAACAGTTCTGTCCCAAAATGACGCATAAACGGAGCCGAAGACGAAACGGATCGCGGATGTGCGCCAGACTCGACGAGCGACGAAACGCGAATCCTGCGTGCCGCATGCGCTCTCCCGTCCAACTTGCACTCGACAGCCCGACGCAGCCATGCTGTTTCGCTTGCAGTCGTGGCGTCGTCTTAAGAAGGGGGAGGGTGGAAGTGGGGCCTTCTAAATTTTGATTAAAGATTATAATCATATTGTGGAACTATTCCACTATTCAGCGATAATTGATTGCTTTATTTATTTAATTCGAGTTCTTCATGATCCAGATGGAAGTGAACATGCGAGAAATTGTCCAAAAGCTTTGTCCAAGGCTTTGCGTATTGGAAGATCTGCTAACACCACATCAAAGTTGAATTATTTTTCTAATTCAAGCAGAAGTTACACGTTTCTCCAAAAATGAGTTTTCCCCAACAAACCAAACAGCAGGTTGGAAAAATGTGATTATGATTTTTTTTCAGTTAATAGGCTAAGTTATCAGCCCGTCCATTCATTTTCTGCAGTCTCCGACTATCTCTGCCTTCTAAAAATTTTTCGCCTGTACCAACTGACAAAAGCGTTTCTTTTTAAAGTGACGCTTCGCGCATCCATGAAAATCGACGCGACAATAATCAATCGTTTCCGTTTAACTTCATTCAAGATAGAAGAGACATGCATTTGCGCAGGTTCATCTTTCCATCCGAATGACAGAGCGACCAACGGGACATGGAAAAAAGACGATCGTTTCACGGCGGAAAAGAAACGAAAAAGAGTGATTGCGACGGCCGGGAATCGAACCCGGGTCAACTGCTTGGAAGGCAGCTATGCTCACCACTATACCACCGTCGCATTTTTTTCCACCTCCTATGTGACCAGAAACCAATGGTATTACGGACAGGGAGTGAAAGTGCGAGAACGAGCTAAGGGATGAATGGCTAACTTTGATAATTAGCAATTTTAGCACAGAGTTAGCGGGTGGAACTTATATATAATATATGCAGATGAGAAAACATGCCACGATAAGAGTTACACAGACAAGAAAGGCAATAACTGCACACGAGGGGCATTTGGAACCCCACCCTAGCTCAGGGGGTGCACAAGATCAGACCAATGACAGCTGATCACTTTTTAATATCGGATACAAGCACAGGCAATCTGCAGAGAGGATATCACAAATAAAACGGAGGAGATATTCCCCTCTCATCAGTCTGATCCCAAAACCGAATGACGTCTTTCGGGAGATCAGCTCCTGGAAGACGTAAGCAAGGGAATTTTATTTCTCATCTCGTCACGGGATGCACCTGTAAATGATTTCATTTTGAACTCTATTAAACGAATTTAATATGCTGATATGAATGCGTAAATATCCGTTGCTTTAAAAGAATATCATTCTTGACCGCATTCACGGCAAGAAATGACTAAGGGTGGATTTTTGAACAGAGAACTATCCGATAATGCTGCTTTATTTCCAGGAAATATCCCGTTTTTTTCCCTGGAATAAAGCTGCATTATCGGATAATTCTCTGTTCAAAAATCCACCCTAAGAGGCAAGATAAAGGAACCGGAGAGCTACTTACAAGGGCGAAAGCAGGAGGGAGTAACGTTAAATTTTCCCTTTTTGACGTGAGAGAAAGGAAGTTTTACGATCATTAGGACGGGATGGGAAAGATAAGCGAATGAAGTCGACAAGCTCTCCCTATCTCAGGAAGCCCAAGGGAGAATGTAAGCATGGAAGGAGCAGGACGGGGATAAATACCCTCCATTAAATTCTTGCACAGGGTTGACCTGTTCGTTGGAGCGGCATTCCGATCCAAAGGCCACCAAGAGATTATCATCGATGTTAGGTGGAGTAAAAGGGAAAAAGGACGCTTGCGACGGCCGGGAATCGAACCCGGGTCAACTGCTTGGAAGGCAGCTATGCTCACCACTATACCACCGTCGCTTTCATACTGGTCATTCTCTGCCACTCCCCTCTCATAGGGAAATACTACCGACAAAGAGTGAAAGTGGGAGTGCGGGAGGATGGAATGACCTGAAACCCATCGACCTGAAATGCCTGGAGTGCCTCTCTGGGCTTGCGAGTGGCATTTTCGACACTGGCAAAAGACAATAGGTGTGTGTGTGTGCTTATACAGTAAAAACTCGCCAACTCGAACTTTTTGGGACTGGGCAAATCGTTTCGATTTATCTGAAATTCGACTCATCCAAAAAATAATAATAATAATCACTCCCGTAACGGGATAGGGCAGTTTTTGCGTCCTCGAGAATCCGATTTCAAGGAGCTTCACGACCTTTTCGCTATAATTGACTTTTATTCATGTCTGGGGTCGATATTCCGTATAGAAAATTCGTTGAGCACAACGCCCTTCGTCACTCCGGAACTAAGCATGACTGGAATGGTCGGAAGTGAGAGCGAAAGGCGGACGGGGAAAGTGCTGCAAGTTCCTTCTTTTCCTAGCAGATGCTTTTCGGCTTTAATCCTCAGGTTTAATCCTCAGGTTAATCCTCTCCGCAGGCGTCTGTGAGGGAGGAGGGAAAGACAGAAAAAAAAATTATAATAATAAAATGATTTTTTTCCCCCAACAGGTTTCTCGCTTTGTATTCAACAAATCGAAAGGTCCCACTAAGGATTTTCCCCCTCTTTCACACCCCGATTTTGAGTTAACCATGCGAAAACCGTAATCGAGTGCAAATCTCGTTCGAGATATGTCTTGACGGAATTCAGCCGGGACCAAACATTGAACTTCGAGATCGAATTTCCACCCGTCAGGATTCGAGTTAACTGTACTTCCCTTCTTACGCAAGATCGGAGCAGTAATCGGTTTCGATCACAACCAGAACTTTCCCTCAGCCTTACTTCTTCTTTTTAATCTGGCCGAGCCACTCCTCGATAGAAAGGTGCTTTTGTTTCCATCTCTTACCGGAACTAAGGCACTAACACCTTTTTTGCTCCGTTTATTTTTTTGCCGGTTTTCTTCATGAAAGTGTTGTCACCCACGGAAATGGAAGGTAGAGTATGTTCACCTAACGCTTTCCACGCATTCACTTCGCGACGAGATAAAAATACCCATTCTGCTACGCAGCTTTACTACAGGCAGGATAAGTCGATCTGGCCACCATCGAGTTGGAAAACCCGACTGGAATGGAGAGCGGAGTGCTTCTAGTGCATAAGGTTTTACGTACTGTATATAGAGTATTGTATATAGAGTATATAGCGAGGGGATAAAAAAAAAAATAGGGCGCCATGTAAAATAGAGAGCGAAACTGTACAAGGATTAATATAAAGCACGCACACCGATTGTCTTTCTCCAGTGTCGAAAATGCTAATCGCATTTCCAGAAAGGCATTCCAGGCATTTTAGGTCGATGGGTGCCACCCATTCCATCCTCCCGCACTTCACTTTCACTCGGTCCGTAGCGGTAGTATTTCCCTATGAGAGGGGAGTGGAAGTGAGTGTCCAGTGTGAAAGCGACGGTGGTATAGTGGTGAGCATAGCTGCCTTCCAAGCAGTTGACCCGGGTTCGATTCCCGGCCGTCGCAAGCGTCCTTTTTCCCTTTAACTCCCCCTTATTTCCATGATAATCTCTTGGTGGCCTCAGGATGGGAATGCCGCCCCAACGAACAGGCCAACCCTGTGCAAGAATTTAATGGAGGGTAGAATTTAATCCCTGTCCTGCTCCTGCTACGTTTTCATCCTCCCTTCCTGGGATAGGGAGAGCTTGTCGACTTCATTCTCTTACCTTTTCCGCCCTTTCCTAATAATAGTTTAAACTTCCTTCCCTTCTCACATTAAGAATGAAAAATTTAACGTTACTTCCTCCTGCTTTCGCCCTTGTAAGCAGCTCTATTGTTCCTATATCTTGCCTATTAGTCATTTCTTACCATGAATTTAATCAAGAATGATAATATTTTAAGTAACGGATATTTACACATTCATATCAACATATTAAATTCGTTTTATAGGCTTCAAAATGAATTCACTTGCATATGAATCCTGTGACGGAATGAGAAATCAAATTTAATCAAATCAAACACCCGTGCTTGGATCCCATATTAAAAAGTCATCAGTTGCCATTAGTCTGATTTTGTGTACGCCATGAGCCTATTCTAGCTTGGATGGGGTTCCAAAAGCAGCTCGTCCCCAGTTATTGCCTTTCTTGTCTGCGCAACTATTATCTGGGCATTTTTGCTCATTTGCATATATGCATGTAAGTTCACTGCATTTTAAATGTATCATCCGCTAACTCTGTGTTAAAAATGCCACTTACCAGAGTTGTTTAATTGGGGTATAATTTTGGAACCTACCACCTACCACAAAGGGAAAAATTCCGTCCGAAGGGAAAAATGATTCAGAAAGCTCCTTCCCTGCAGTCTTCGACCAATTTAAGAAAGGAATACCCTGTCGCGATCTTCTCTCCTCCCTTTTATTTTTTTTCCTCTTCTGTCTATGACGATATGTCATCTTTTAATTAATCTAGCCACGGAAGCGGTGGGAATTACCAAAGTAATTCATTCATTTTCCGATTTTAGTCACTTTTGAGACTTCCACAACTGCAATTGCAATCCGTGGAGTTAAGAAAACCTGCCACAACCCACACCATCGTTGTCCGTCTCATTAAGGTTAAGACTGATGTCGAATGAAGAGTACGGGTTCCTGTGCTTAATACTACAATAGTATTTAGTAAACCCTAATATACATTAATTATACATTAGGGTTTTAACGTACTGTATAATATAGATGTAGACTAGAGTGTGCAGCTAGTTGAATGATGCAAAGTATAATTAAAGCAGATGCGGCTCGTCGATGAACAATTTGGGGAGGCCAGCTCATCATATTTATAATCAACAAGTATTAATTGCAGTATTGAAGGGTGCACGAAGTACGAAAGGTTGGCTTAGGTCAGTCGCCGATCGAGGAATCGTTTTCATGTTTAAAGTTCATATTGCATCGAAACGATGCAAAAGCATCCGGGATGCATCGGGGCGAGGAGTAGCGGTCAGAGACGAATTTTTCTTCCCCCTCGAGTGTCTCAAATTTGAGGGAAAATCGCAGCTAGCACCTCTAGCGAAATTCATAATTGTGTGAAAGTTATCTTGTGTATTTTTCATCCACGGCAGATATAAATTGCGTATTTGGATGACCGGAAAGCTCTCTACTCGAGGGAAAGGAGCATTAAGACAGCAGATTAGCAGATTAGCAGACAGATTAGCAGGCAAACGCATGAAGCTCATGCGCAGTGCAGACGGGGAGGCCGGCCTCCCTGCTCTCGCATAGGGGAGGATGGGGCACCATGGGGCATCATGGGGCACCATGGGGCACCATGGGGCACTTTTTTTTGTGGGTCTGCGACTAAGGCCCTTTTTTTTCCTCTGGAAGCCCCTGCGTGTAAAGACTCGCATCGCTTGCACGATCCCGTGTTATCTAGGTAATTAGGAACCTTCAGTCGGAAAATAATGGACGATTCGTTTCACAGCCAAGAATATTAAATCTGCCGTCGTTGAACCCTTCAGAGTCTTCCGCTTCTAATTGCGCCTTATTAGATCGGAAAAAGACCGCAAAGGAAATCCTGATCTGAATTGGCAACTGTCAGGAACCATTTGGCGCACCGAGTCATGACGCATTCTGCCCAGAGTGCCCCATCGAAATGGAACCGCCATCACAACGAGAGTAAGTCGAGATTGTAGCTCATTTGCGCTGGCACTGAACTACCGAGCTTTCAAATTCAATTCCAGTGAGAATCAAGACTTTTCGCCAAAAGAAACAAATTGTGAAATCGAGACGTCAATGTCAACAAATCGGAAAAAAAGTCTTCTACGGAAAAATATTCACACAATTTGCACTTTGGGTGGGGACTACCCTTTTTTCGACTGTACTTTCCTGGCACCTCTGCTGGAGGATATTTAGCAGATGACATGATGAGAAACAGAGCTGGGAGAGCTACGAACAGCCTGACGCATGGTGCCCCACTCCCCCCTACCGTTGCATTGCTAGTGCTATGGGATACCTCTATGCAGCCTGAATGAGCGGGAGGAGGCCACCAGACTCCGGCCTCACATACGCGTTTCTGGGCAGGAGTAGACCGTCAGAGACAGGATTTTCTTCGTTTTTGTGTCAATTAAGAATGCATCTGATGATTATCAGATTTTTTTTTCTCGGTTATTTGCTATCCTAAGGGATATTTTCAATTGTATGGGGAAGGGTTTGAGGAGGTCGGGCCTCCCTTGGCTCCCCAGACGAGCCGTCACTGAACTAAACAACGTAATGACGAATGCTGATTTTATGGTGTACACTATCGTCTCCTGCCGGTGTTGAAATCGGCAGGGGCGAGCCCAGGGAGGCATTCCAGGTATCTGAGGTCGATGCGTGCCATCCATCCCTTAGCTCGTTCGTGCACTTCCGCTCCCTGTCCGTAATGCCATTCGTTCCAGGTCACAAGGGATGTGGAATAGAGAGACCAGTGTGAAAGCGACGGTGGTATAGTGGTGAGCATAGCTGCCTTCCAAGCAGTTGACCCGGGTTCGATTCCCGGCCGTCGCATCCCTTCTTTTTCGCTTAATCTCCCCCCGATTTCCATCACTAACGCTTAGTGTCTCATGAGAGAAATGCTGTTCCCACGAATAGACCAATTGGAGCAAGATCATGGCACTGGTTTAAATGGAAAAAACGGATCCTGGGCCTATCTCTTCTTTCGATCCATATTCAGCGAAGAAAAACACAATCGCATGATTCTTTGCTTGAGAAGACGGAAGGAAAGAAGGAAGGACAGTTTCAAGCATATCGACTGATTTTCCTGCACGTCTTCTCAGGCAGGGCCGAGATCAGTATTTTTCCTTTAAACCAGTGCTCCTGGTCTTGCTCCGGCTGGTCTATTCGTGGGAACAGGATTGCTCTCATGAGACACTAAGCTTCAGTGATGGAAATTAGGGGGAGTTTAAGCGAAAAAGAGTGGATGCGACGGCCGGGAATCGAACCCAGGTCAACTGCTTGGAAGGCAGCTATGCTCACCACTATACCACCGTCGCTTTCACACTGGACGCTCTCTTCAACCTCCTATGTGATCCGGAACCAATGGCATTACGAGTGAAAGTGCACGAACGAGCTCAGGGATGGATGGCACACATCGACCTCAAATACCTGGAATGCCACTCTGGACTCGCCCCTGGCAATTTCAACACTAACGGAAGACGATAGTGTGCACCATGCGTGGAGTACTCTCCATTCCACACTCTATGGTCTCGCTTTATGCGTTGATCGACACCCTCGATTTTAGTCTTACTCCATGCCCAACAGTTCCTAAAACCCAATGGTATATTGTGAATTTGTATCATTCTGGGTCGTCTACAGTCTACTACAAACCTCATCCTGAAGGTAAAGTAAAGGGCATCGACAACCTTCTATGTAGGTTCTTTCAACTCGACGGGAGCCAGTTGAAGTATCGCAAGCCTCTTACCGAAAGGCTTTGGTAGCGGAATGAGTATTTTCGCTTGCCTAGAAGTGAATGCGGGGAACGCATGCAAAGACATACTTCCCTTCTTTAAAAAACTTGAACTTCACGCGCCCTCGCGGATGAGCGGGAGCCAAGCAAAATGGTCATCTCTCGGAGAAGGACAATGGGATGCTGTCTCTAAAACGCTCATCTTAAGAGTATGCTTATCTTGGAAGGAGGGGGAGGGGGGGAGAGGGCGTTTAGGAACTTTCTTTAGTTCCTTGAGATGCTCGAGAGCGATTTCATTCATCGGGCAGCGTCTCATGTATTCCATACCACCCTTTGAAAGGGAGGAACCCCCCCTCCCCCCCGCCAAATCATCGTCTTATGAATGTGCGAATTACAAGAGAAGCGAAAGCGTGGAGATGCAGTCGACTCCGCATGATGGAATGCAGCTAAATGGAATACCATTGCACGGTACGATGTGGCAGATGGTTTCGTTTGTTGGAATATTTCGGATTATGGAATGGAGTTCACTAGTCTTATTGGAATACTCCGCGAGTATTCCAATATGCGGAGTTGAACGTATCAACATCTCTGTCTCGTATATTATTATTTAATAAAAAGTAAGCAGAAGTGTGGGTGTGAACGTCACAGGCCTCGCGAGTCACGAACACGATTCGTCCGCGACCCGTGTGAGGGATCGGCGTTCGCGAGACACGGAGACGCGTCGGTAGAAATTTGGAGGGGGGGGGGGGGGGGGGGGGGGAAAAAAAGAAAAA
>CAJPEV010001084.1:28938-79199 GCA_905338385.1 Darwinula stevensoni
AAAAGAGAAAAAAAGGGAATGGAACTCCGGCAAAAACCGCCTCGCTCGCCGAAATACCTCTGGTTTTCCTCTCCCCTTTCCATTCTGCTCACGTCGCCGCAAGTTTGGGAAGACCCAGGAGAGGAAGGATCCTCCGTCGAGGAAGGACCTTCCGTCGTGCATGCAAATCCGCGCCCATTAAAGAACACGAGTGCCTCCGACACGGAATGCCTTTTCCCCTCCGTGAGCGACGGGGATCCACGACGATCGCGTGGGCGTTGGAATGGTCCTCCCACTTTTCGGCCGGTTTTTTTATTCGTCGCTCGGGAGCATTTATAGGCTTTTCAAGTGTAATGTCAGAAAGTCGATTGCGCTCATCGCGTGAGTATATTATGTTATTAAATCGCTTTAATTGAAATTCAATCCGATGGATTAAAAATTTAGACATGTATATAAGATCAACTATTTGATTAAATTTAAGCTTCTCATTTTGCTCCTTTGGTTTCCTTACGGGACGGGGCGAGGAAGTATTTAATAGGTAGAACCGTGTAAGCTTGCTTTTGGATTTATTTCATTTTCGCAGCGACGTCGAAAGCCTAGTCGGCAGCCCTGAAACGAATGATAATTACTGTTTTCTGAATACACAGTGCATTGGGGTAAGAACCCCGTTTTCCAGATTTTCGTGGCACGAGGACGAGTTCCAGTATTTATGCTGTTTCTACGCGAGTCTCGTAAATACAAGGAGTGCTATAAGTCCAGTGTACCCTTGTTCTTGATCACATCCGAGTCATTTAGCCAGGGTCTCTACGGCCATTCAAGTCTATTATCGAGATGGCTTCATTTCTTAGTCTTGGTGAAGCCTGAGTAGAAAATTCTTATAGTATCAGAAAGACTGCACACAAAGAGGTTGGCCAGAAATTACCAATAAAATTTATTTGAAATAAAATTATATATATTTCACTTTGAATCAAATTGAAATAAATTTTATACATGACGAATGCTGTCACTCCCAGCTGATGGTTTAACTCCTCTTCACAAGACTGGAAACCAAAGGGTAGGGACGATCCTTGCATCCTGCAAGTACAAGAACAAGTCACTGAGTCAAATGGGACAGAGGAGGCAACCAGTCATGCATGCCACAAGAGCATTCTGTGTTTAGCCTTTCATGCTTCCTTAAACATTAACAGTGGGTTTTACCAATAAACATGAGCAAATTAAACTCTGCTATTCCTTTTCCTCCAAGAGCAATATCTCTAAGTATTATCACAATATTAGCTAAAAGTATAATATTTTTTTTAAATGAAGCCAAAAAATCCTTCAAAAAAAAAAAGAAAAATATAATCATCAGTCAAATTTAGGTTCATCATAAAAAAGTGACTGGTATGGCAACAAAAGTATAGATGAGACCATGACCTCAAGGCATTAGCTGAGATCTTTTGGATGGAACATTAAAAAAAATTAAAGGAAGTGATTCCACATGGATCACTAAGCTGGATAGGTTAGCTCAAAAATCATCTGTTGGGTTTTCCTTCCAAGTCTTACTTGCTCTGCAAGAGGAGATCTCAACCATATTCACTCAACTCAAGGTTTTTGGAGATTCTATTCAAACGTCCATTTATAAGGGTCAAACCTCCAGTGCTTACATAGGAAAGAAGTTGGGCATGTACAGGGAATGAATGGAAGTATGCATGAGGATTAATAACAATTACTTTTATCTTCTTCAACCCTCACCTTAATAAAAGGGCAGATGGACGAGACCAAATCAGGCAGCTTCAGAAGAGGACTTTGAAAGGAGCCCATGGAGACTGTCTGGTCAAAAATGTGCCTCTAATGCATGCAAATTGATGCCAGTCTCCCCACATGCTTTCTCTGAAAAAAGAAGACAGGGACCTCATATTGAGTAATTATCACCATAATGACAACACACAGAATGCACAGAGGCAACTAGTAAAGGCAGAGCCTCTTTAAAATATCACCACATGAGAGAAGTGGCATAGTGGAAGAATAACTTGATGAGTGGTTTTGATGTGATACCAAAGAGAAAAGTTCTACATATTCAAAAGAGATGAAATGATGGAACTTAGTAGCAATAGCATACATGTCATGATAATGTTGATGCTTAAACTGACAAAGATAAGTACCCATGGAATGCACAAGGATCATCTGGACTGAGTCATATTATATGGTAAAATGGATGAGATCTTGCCCCCATTTGAGCTCTACTTCATGATTGGATGTCTGAAATGCATCTGTACAAAAAGCAGCTAGACCATCAACTGCAGGATGAAAGTTTACCAATGAAGTGCAGCATGGTGAAAAGTACCCCTCTCATAGATCCACCCACATCTGTGGATCTGTAGGGTCACTTTACTCTCATCCTTGCAGGATCCTTAGGATCTGAGGGCCTCTTCCTGGTCCTGTTTAAGAAGACCAAAAATCAGGAACCATGCTTTAAAAAGGGGGTCATTATGTCTTCAATTCTCCAATCTCTCATTCATTTACCAGATGCAATTATATTAAGATTTAGAATGTAGGTTTCCTTCATACTGAATCTAGCTGATTATGGAGTTCAGATGCTAAGTAGACCTTCAGAATGAATAAACAAGAGAGAACGAAAAAATTAACCAGAAAAGAACAAAGAAAAAAAAAGTAACTAGGACCAAGCAAAATTAGAAAGAAAATGACTATTACATATTTTATTCACTTTTACTTTGTTCTGATCTTGGCAACCATCATGCCTGCTTTATGCTTGCACAAACAAAGAGTAATCTGAGAAACAAAAAGTGGCAACACAAAGTTGAATCGAAAAAAAGATTAAGACCAAATGCCTGTTTCCCAAATGAAGTAAACACCAACAATTTTCCCATTCTATGCAGCTTACTTTGTTTTAAATAAACATAAAGACTGAAAATATTAAATGCTGTGCTGAAATGGAAATCATTCCAACATCCTGTACTCAGCAAACAAAAAGTAGCAGATAAATGAGTACTTAGTTTTCACCAATGAAAATCAAAACTTCCCACTACTTCCCACTTTATGCAAGTTTAAGAATTCATAAAGAGGAATTAATTATATTTAGACAAGCCTAGATCAATTTTGATGCAGTTGGTAGAGCCTTAAAGATGAAGGGATGTTTGACAAGCCAGTCGTCTGGCACCTGAAGTGAAACATTTTCTTGTATCTGCCAGTGTGCATTGTTCCATCAAGACAGCTGAGTCCTGATTCAATCAATGCACTCCACCAATCAGCAATGCTTCAATAAAGATTTAAAGTTATCCTTTAAGCCACTTAACACAGTCTTTATAAATACAAATGAATAGCCAATTTCCTTCCCAAAATTTTGCTTCCACAGGTTACTCACCACATAAAAAAAATTCTCATTATCTATTGAACCAATTGGAATAAAACATGTTGATCAACTCAAACTTTAACTTACCACATTGGGAATGGAAAAAAAAACCAGATGGAGTAAGTTATTCACAATGTACATGAGAGAGAACAAATCACAGTGAGAGCTTAAAGAAATTGAGGCTTACATCTCAGAACTGAGCTAAATCTAGGCCTAGAAAGTGATAGAAACAAGGAGAGAAATAAAATAAAGGGTGGAGATTGCAGAATACCCGACAACTTCAGCAAGGACTTGGACGACTGTGATGCATCTCGCATGCATTGGTGGAACCTAACAGGAAACCAGGTGCATAAACAGTGAATTTCTCCTCTTCAAACACCACCTCCATTTTCTCACACCAGGCTGGCTTTGAATCCCTTGTGAAAAATGAGTTCTTTAATAAGATATGAAACATCCTCAATACTTTCACCTCAGGACTGACTGTCACCCTGATTTCATGGCTGCAAGTCACTCTGATAATGTATTCATCCTTTGCCTGTACAAATGGCAGAATGGATGAACAGTCTAACTCCTGATGGACCTGCTATGACTGCCTGTCACTGATAGTATGGCATACACACCAGATGAAAACATCAGAATGGATGAATAGCAGCAGGACAAGGTTACTCCAGATTTGACTTCAATATGTCCCATCTTCTGCCTTACATTTATCCAAGAAACCTACTGTTAGTAATTCCACACCAATGTACAACACCCACATGCTGAAAAAGTTCCAAAATTGAGGTTTTTAAAATACTAATTCTGCTTCAACTTGAAAGGACAAAGTGTGCATCCATGCCTCTACATAGGTTGTTCCTTTATCAAACTGGAATGGGGCAGGTATCAGATACATGATTCCCTCAAAAATGCAAGTCTCAACTTCCTTCAGGATGCTCAGGTCTTAATGGGGCTTATTTCCCCATCCAATACTTGTATGCCTAAGCAGAGAATTGCATTTTTGTAAAATACCATTCATCTATGGCCACAATATTCTCCACTTCCATCTGAAGCAACCAACAATGGAATTTTCCTATTTCTTGACTTCATGAAACTTTGGAAGTTCCCAATGATTTGAGGGCACTTCCAAATTCACTTTTTCTAGTTCTACAGGCTTGAGGGAAACCCTGACATAAGTCTGTCAGAAGAACGCCAAATGAGGGACACATGGCAACAGCCATTCTGATTTTAGAATGACTGAGATCCACACTACACACAGCCGAGACTCATCAGATGTGGAGGTTTGTGAAGAGACAACAAAGGCAAAACCCCTCCTTCCTTTTCAAGGGAATCACATCATTGTATAGAGCTTTTCTTGATTGCAGGAACTCTCAATGAGAAGAGAAAGGAGTGAACTCACCATAAAGGAACTTAAAATGAATTCATGATTGGCTAGGAGGATATCAAGCCAGTTCACAGTCCTGAGAATCCAGCTCCAGACTTCTCACATCAAAGGCTGAAGTCAATCTTCCTACATGAAGACTGTAGTTCTGGATGGATCAGAGGAAAACTTTTCGACCCAAAAACCAAAAGGACATGGAGAAGAAACATGTCAATACAATATTTGTAAGATGTCTGGAGAGAGAGTGAAACAAACCACCGAATGAGGCTCCAATATTTGAAGAAGAAAAATTGAAACTATGGAAATGGCAGTCCTCCTGCCATGCTATAAACTTTCCTTTGCTCAAGTAGAGCAATCTCCACTCTTTCCATTTCCTTTCTGTGAGGATTGGGGAAATGACAGATACAGACCACAAAGAGTCACTGCTCTTTTGATCATGGGTTGAACCCATTATTGCTTCCATGATTTTCCCATCTCTGATGCTGGTGATGTCCTTCACAAAACTGATTCGCCCATGAGACACGGACAACTTGTGTTTCATTCTTGATTTGCCCAAATAAATAAATATGTTACACATACATATTTTGTTCAAGCAAAGTCTATAGAACCAAAATCTACAATAAACAAATTAACATTTTAGGTTCAATTCATTGAAAAAAAAAAAAAACAACTGGTAAGTGGTGAAGTTGCATTTGGCTTGTTCATCCATAGCAAAATATTAATAATCCACTACTCTATAAATATAAATATTCCAAAAAAAATCAAATGAAAATGAAAAAAATAGCATTTTTTCTATTATGATGTTTTGCTTTCCTCCATTTATATAACACTGGATGCAATTAAGGAGTTCTCTGGAAAAAGGATATATGGAAACAACACACAATTTTAAAAAGCAACAAATTATCCTCGGAGCTCATCTGTAACTGATTTGAATAAAGTTTTTAGAGATATGGGCCTTTGACTTAATCTCTAAATTGTAATAAAAAGCCTTTTTTTTACAAGAATGAGGAAGCAAGGAGCATTCAGAAAAGCTTTCATGACAGACATCTTTCCATATGCCTTGATGACTTGTCCATCCCCTTTCCTCTCAACTGTATGTAAAAGTGGCCAAAATGATAAAGCAGGACACCTGCTTGCCATCTAGCACGAAAATTTCTTCACTCCTGCCAGACACATCTGAACCACCACAAGATCACTTTATTTTGTTGCAAGAGTCCTAAAAGCAGCTCATGAGCAAGGATATGGAAAAGAGCATAATGTTTCTGTCCATTTGCTAAGTCAGACTACCTTTGAATATTTGCTCATAGTCTTGCTTTGCATGAAAACATGATATTTCACAAGGTAAATAGTTCGAGTGAAGTGGATGTTGAAAAGAAATTACTCCCATATGAGCAGAGTTCCATAGATTCTTAGGCGAGAATGCAAAAACTTTATTTAGGGGAGATAAAGGGTTTGAGCAAATGTGCACTTTTCCCCAACATGCATTCTTAAAGGACTGTCAACTAAAGGAGGTTTCAGCATTTGGCCCTTAGATTTTCTTTTTTTTTTTTATTACAAACATTGTACTCATATAATTAAAACAAACTAGCTCAGAATCAAGCTTCCCCTGAGCGTACTATCAGAGATGGTACACGCAAAATGCAGGAAATAAGAACTGAAGATATGAGAAGGAATGTATCACACGCTTTAACACAATCTATTTGTACAGAAGGAGTCTAAGCAATACAAATGGCAACAAAAGAACTGCTTTGATTGTGCTGATACTTTTCCTCATTGAACAAATCCTAGATACCAAGAGTGGTACCCAAAATCTTCCTAGTAGTAGATTAGACCATTCCCCCATAGAGGGCATGTATTAAGTACACAGGACAAGAAGTCAAATTCACCACTTTGCTTTACAGTGCAGTGCAATTCTTGCAATCTTAGCTGCTGAGCACATAACCTTTTGAGCAATTTTGACTCCCACTCAACTCTCCCAACAAATACTGGAGAAATAGGCTTACAATGACATAAGCATGTCTACACTTAGCCATGACAAGCTAATGCAAGGATCTGTAGCAAGTGTAAACAAACCTTGCAGAAGCAAACCTCATGGCATTTCTGGTGCTAGACTAAGGAAACCCATTACTGCAATACAATAACTGCTATGGCAGACAATTTCTCTCTCTAACTTAAACTATCCTGCTGGGAATGGGGGCCAAAAAAGAATGAAGTGCTAGCACATGGCTGCAAAGTAAGTGAGGTTTTACCCATACGGTTTGGTATTTCAGGCTGCTTTCTTCTTAGACACTTGAGGTTCCCCATACACCTTCACATAGGATCATGCAATTTAATTGATAGGGAATAGCTGAATTTTTGCCTAAATAATTTCAATAATGCAGTGACAGATTAATATGCTATATTAAACTCTACATAAATGAACTATGAATTATTAATGCGATACTGCCTATCTCTCCTTGTATAGTTGAAATTCATGGGCTAGAGAGGTGAACTTGAAAGGTAATTCCTGGGAACAGCAAACAAATTAGTTGCAGAGATGTGACTGCAAGATGATTCCTTCAAACATGTTCACCTGTCAATCTAACACAATTGGCCTAATTCTTCTTGAGTTTCTTCCCTAGCAGTGTGCAACAGTCTCCTCTTCATACAACTGCAGAAAGCAAAACAATATGCTCCCAAATCCAAAGCTTTCAGAAATAGCACTTGCATCAAGAGGGAATCAGGAAGTTCCTGGAAAGGATGATAGCTCAAGAGAATGCAATTGGGACATGAGGACCACAAAGTGAAGACAAAGCAGAAGCAAAAATGGTCAATCACCTATGTGAACATCTGATTCATGCAGTATCACTCGAAAACCTGCAACTGAAGCAATGTTCCTTCCTTTCAAGAAAAAGAATGTCAAGGCCATTTTCTCACCACTTTGCACTTGGAAAATGCACAGTCTCACAAACATCCCCAGTCACTCATTTAGAAATCTCTTCTGTCCACCATAATGCTAAATGGTAAAAGCATGCTGTTGGGATATTTCCTTCAGTTGCACAACCCTTCAAAGTGCAGCAGCATACAACATCGAGGACTCCTTTCCTTATCTCACCCCCCCTTGATGTCATAATACCAAATGAAACCTCTACCTAGATAGGTGAAGAAACTGTGCCCCTGATGCATGCAGTTCCTTGATCAACCAAATGTCACTCCAGACTCACAAGAGTGGATGTCCCAGACAAAAAAGGTTTCCCACCTGGATCCTAGAACTAATTACAGACCATTGAGTCAACAAGTCATATACTCTCAATGTCAACTTGGACTGGCTGAAGATTACAAATAGTACCAATCCACATAATCACCAAATAAGAGGAAATTTTGTAGACATGAGCAATTTCAAGTCACGCCTTTGAATATAATGAGATGCTCTACAATGAAATGCAGTGAGGAAGGGAATAGAATCAGGGAATCTGCTGGACAAAGACGTCCAGCACTGACTGGAAATGCTATAATTTCTTCAATTTGGAATTGTGAGTAATGCTAAATTACACTTTTTGAATCACCCTATTTGCAGAATGTCCTTCCTGAGCAGAGAAGGCCCATAAGGGCTCACCTCTCTTTAGGCCCAGACCAGGTGCCACGATGCTGAGCAATAGCTTTTAAATGAAAAAGGTGATAAAGATGGAACAAGCCTGAGCACATTGTGAGGTGTCAGACAAGAAATGAAACAAACCCTTTTGAAATGTTCACTCCATAACATATATGCATGCGATCTTCCCAAATGTGGACACCAAGTGAAGGAAAGGCAGGGTCTTCTTAGAAAATTTCTTGAAAAGTTCCTTCAGTCCTGAGAATACTTGACGATGTCTGACCCAAGAGGATGAGGAGTCAAGAACACCAGCATGAAGAGGTTGGAGGAATGGAGAAAATTTTGTAGTCAATACACAACAGACTTGATGCTCAGAAGTGACGGCCAGAAATCACTGACAGGTGAAAATCCGTATCAGATTCCGCAAACACTCTGAAGTCAATAAAAAAATTCTTCTCTCCATGAAAAAGGCCTTCATTGTACTTGCAAGTCTGTTCATATCATCGCCAATGCTTCCTTCATCAGCTGGGGCCAAAATCCTTCCTTTCATGTGACCACAAACATCTCTAGCACAGGAGTCATCTGAAACTGAAATGCCAGCAAGAACAAAGAGGAAAATGGGTTAGATGACGTCCATCCATTGCTATCCCTCCACGAAGATGATTCCATCCGTTCCAGCAGAAAGCTCAATCCAGAAATGTTCTGAAGACAGAACCAGTGCCAGGGATCTGCTAGTCCAGCTACCTGCAATCCTCATGTTTCACACACTTCAATCAATTGTAGAGAACCTCAGGAGTTTGAAATGTCAAGAGAAGATATCTCAGGACTTCAGTGACAAGCACATTCTTATCAAAACATTACAATGGGTGCTTTCTAAGTTTGGCCACTAAGGACCTGCTGTTCACAAAGCCATCAGCTCTGTAGGTTGATGCCAAAGGAGGCATTTCATTTCCCTATAAAAGAACCATCCCAAGCACCCAGGAACTCAATCTTACAGCTGATGTGGACATCATAGCAGTTCATAGTCACATCAACGTAATCATGATAAGGTTAGGTTTTGTTTTGTTCGACTCCCTGTTCCAAATGTCAATGACTTCATAGATACTAAGTTGGATGAAAGACAACAATTAAATCTTTAAAGACATCCATATCTTGCAAGAACATGATTCTAGAATAAACATGACCTGAAAAGACAAGGCATGAATCTTCCAAATCTTCTGAATAGAAAATCAATTAAGTCACCCAAAGTTTGTAGATTCTACATCTGCATATCTATGTCCAGAGCCAAGCATGTCAGTGAAAACAGAAAATTATGAAATACAGAAAAGCCAGGGAAAACCATGGTAGCAGAAGCTAATAATGTGCTTGTCACTGAATCTTTTTGAGCTGAGTTGGAATGATTTTAAATCAAGTTTCTGGTAAAAAAATGCTTCAACTAGCATGGAAAAGAACAGTACCCAAAAGGGATCAATGTTGGGAAGAAAGAAAGGATCCTTTATTTTCTTGCATTGAATCGTCAACTGCATGGTAACACTTCTTCCAATCTGAACATCTTCAAGTGCAGAGACCAGGAAAGACAGAAGCAGAGATAGCGCATAATGAATGAATGATGGAGAGGAAGTCATCGAGAGGAGCAAACGAATACCCTATATAAAGAGGATGGAATAGTCCAAGGATACGGTGAGGAACAAAGCCAGACCCCACGACGACAGACAAACACGCCAAAAGGATTTTGATGTCCCTGATGGACATCCCATGAAGAAACCAAAGAACATATGTCCCTTGCGTGTGTCTATGTGTGTTCTGTCACTGTACAATCAAGCAGGAAGATGGATTTGGTGGAGGGGATTTACCTGGCCCAATGCCTCAGTAGAGGAACACGTCAATGACTCGCCCATCAAGCCGAGATTGATCCATCAAGTCTGATGCAACCAAGGTCAAGGAACAATTGAATCACATAAAATACAGTTTCATTTCATTGCTCTGCTAATGGCAGAATTCAATAACCATGCAAGAAAAACACTAACCCAAAAAAGTTAATAAGATAGAGTACTGCACTGCAGGCATTCCAAAATGCCACATGGCATGGGTATTTCATGAGCAGATTATGTGATCTGTAGGGCTATTGACAGCAGACACTGTACTAAGCAGTGTTACATGATAGTCTGGAAAATAAACTGACAGGTGGCATTTGAAGGGAGTTGGGAAACTATGGGTGGCCAACTTATTGTTGAGAATTGATGCCATCGAAAATGGCTGTTAATAGCTTTGTTTCACTATCACTCAACACAAGCTGGTGGGGTATATACAGTCAACTCTCTTTTAATCTGGACAGCAGGGGATAGGTAATTTAGCCCAGGGTACAATAAAAAAACTAGCCAAATGACAACTCATTTTTCTTTTTCATCTGTATAAAACTGCACACCCAGTGGAGTGTAAAAATCCTTGACTTATTGTTACTTTCAAATGCAAATGCAAACCACTGACTCAGTTCTTTCAGCTACTCACATTGAATAAATTAATTTTTTCCCAATTTAATTCATGCAAAATACTTCATTTTTGCTTGACAGATAATGCCAAAAACACTCACTTATGATAGAAGGGAGGTAACAAACTTGTTGAGGTTCTAATGACATGGATGAGAAGGGAAGATGACCTTAAAAAGGTGAAAATCACCATGATGGATCAAAGGAGAAAAGAAGATATTTTTCCTGTCTCCTTGATTCCTTGAATGAGGGGAAAAAGTGACATGGGAAAGGGACGTGAAGCACTTCCTTCATACGATATTTGACCTCTTGCAACCAATTCTGGATAACTAGGGAGATTGGCCCAGGGGGGCAAGAGAACTTATCCATACAAATGGGAGCTGAGGAATAACTGTTCAGAAAAAAGGAGAATCTTAATGTAGGTTTCAAAATATTTCTGAATCCACCCATAAATAAATGAGAGCATCAGATTACAAGCAAGGAGTTAAATAAGAATGAATTGTTTTGTGTAAATATTTATCTTAAAGACTGGATGTAGTCAAGATGAGATCTGGTATTGTCCAAGGCATCAGTTAACCTCTTACTGAAAAAGCATGAAGGAGCTGCAAAAATCTTTCTTTTCATAACCCCAATGATTTGATTTCATTTGCATTCATAGGTCTCCACTACCACTGCCACTCCCATCAGTTTATTTTCTGGACAAGGTACACTTGTATCTCCATTGTGTCTACATTCAGATGTTTGTACATGAACCAAGGAAAGGAGAGGTAATGCCAACTCTTGTAAAAAGAATATAATGCTGAGAATCAGCCTTATGATGATTACATGTACTTAATTACCATAGGGACTGATTTTTGCTAGATTCTGCTCATAAGGTATTGAAATGGAGACCTGTCCAACTTAATAAATCAGAATAATATGTAGCACGAGTATATCATTGCATCAGGAAAGGATACTGACAGCTCGGTCGGCATCCCTCTCGCTCGCAAATCGAATCATCCCTGTGCCCTTTTCCCTCAGTTCGGCGAATTTCACATCGCCAATATCCCTGAACATGTCCTTCAGGCTTTGCCAAGAAAAAGAGGGTGGCAACTGCACCAGAGAAGAGATGACATCAGTATAACTCAGCAAGAGGATTCACAATCTGAAAGAAATACTAGGAAGCAAAAAACTTACATTGCGGATGATGACAGTATCGGAGACTTTGCGCTGGGTGAGTCCAGTGGATGTCCTGGACATCCCATGAGATCCTGACATCTGCATGGGTCCTTGACTGTAGCGATCCATAGACCCAGGTGAACCCGCTGGACCAGGACGTGGTCCCACGTTAGATCCCACCATAGGCTTGTTGGGACCACTTCCAAGGAGACCCAACCCTGTGGTTGAGGGATTGCCTGTTAGACCCATGAGACCAGCCTGGGAAGCCATGAGGTCATTGCTGCTAATTGCACCGAGGGAACTCAGCTGTCCTGCGGAAAGCCCAGCCAGGCTAAACTGGGCCTGGACTGCTGGATTTGCTGCATTCAACAATCCCAACCCCCCAGCCCCTTGCGTC
Organism: Darwinula stevensoni; assembly: GCA_905338385.1. Classification (NCBI taxonomy): domain Eukaryota; kingdom Metazoa; phylum Arthropoda; class Ostracoda; order Podocopida; family Darwinulidae; genus Darwinula; species Darwinula stevensoni. The sequence continues at coordinate 41,257 of CAJPEV010001084.1, forward strand.
AGAGCAGCCAGGCTAGAGAGATTCCCACCTGGCAGGCCCAAAGCACCTGCAAAGAAAAAGAGCAAGATGAGAAAAATGATTAGTGTCATGATAATAAGTCTACTTGTTACTCAAGGAACTAATAATCAAACTTTCTCATTAATTAACATATGATTAATGCCAGACAAATTATCGGTATCATTCTCACTTCATTGCTCTGGCCATTAAAGAATAAAAAATGAGATATATTTCTTATTCTTAATAAGTAGAATTACTTTCATCCCCGTGGAATGACCACTCCTGCAAGCAAAAAAATTGGAGCATCACCTCCTCAATTATCTAGCTTTCATTCTGGAAAAGGAGTGTGGAAAGAAAATCTCTTGCCATACTGCAAATGCAAGTTTTTCCATTCCAACTACATCAGATACTACTTTGTCTTTTTTTATGTTTCTCATCCTCATTCCAGTCATGTTAATGAAAAATAAAAGAATTTGGGGTTTTTAAATGTGACTTAGTTGAAGAATATGTTCAAGCATGAATAGTGAAAAAATAAATGAACCAAAGCATATTGCAATTAACTACTGAGATTGAAGTTCCTTCTGGAGGCAGAAAATAAACATCTAACAGTCAGAATGCAATTACCCAAGTGATCATGAAATTTTGGATTTTAATTCCATATTAACGAGGGATCATTGTGATAAAAAGCATGCAGGAATTAGTCCACCACAGAATTCACAATAATTGACAGCTTCTGGCAGGTTCAGATTCAATTATTCACATTACTCTCCCACATCAAGAAAAGTAATTATAGTATGAAGCATAGAACTGACCAACTGCTGCAGAAGGAGCAGGAGCCGAAGGAGGGGGAACAGGAGCTGCAGAAGAGTAATTCCCTGTCACACCTGGACCAAGACCTGCACCAGCATTCTGGTATGGTAGGTTGCCTGGAATTGCATTGCATGTAATGCCTGTAATACAGGATGATTTTTAGGAAGCGAGCGGAATGATAGCAACTGGTGCACTCACTGGCAACATTTTGTAAAGGAGCACCCCCTGCACCTAGACCCATCCCAATGCTCTTGAGACCAAGAGGTAGCTTTGATGGAAGGCCCCCAGGCTCTTGCCTAACCCTGTCCATACGGACAGACATCTTCCGGTCCATCAGCACCTGCTCGTGGAACATGGCTGAGATCTCAGAGTCAAAGATCCATAGGAAGCATAGTAGTGAATCATTACTTCATCAAGAAAGAAAACGGTCAGATTTATAACAATTACATAGTGAAGATTTTGGTTCTTCAAGACAATGAGATCAAATACATCATTCTTTGTCATATTGACAGGAATGATTTTCTTCACAGTACAAAACTAGGAGATATCATATCCATGACATTATATGCAGGCAGATTTGGGAATGGGTAGGGAAGGATACAGATGGCCTGGACAGCCTCAACAGGGTGATCATATTCAACGATTCCATGCCCTCTACTCTTCCCATCCTTATCCCGGTTGAGTTCCACATTGACTACCTTCCCTGCAAGTCGAAACACCTCCCGGAGCTTGGCTTCATCCACTTCATAGCTTAACTATACATGGGAAACAGGAGAGAAATTATCTTATGGACTGCAAAAGAGGCATTGCAAAAATGTCACCCATTATCAGAATAACCTTTACCAATTTAAATAAACAATACAGATTTCATGCAAAATATATGCTCCATGAGTGAAAATGTGAACTATAAAATCAATAAGCAACCACTGCAGCTAACAGGGAAGAACTATCTGTAAGACTCACATTGGCAACAAACACACGATTGAGGAGGGGTCCATCAATGTGGAGGCTCTCCAGGAAGGCTACACTCAAACCATATGTGTTACCAAACTTCGCAGCTGGGTCTCCACCAGCAGATATATTTCGAATGTGAGGATGGCCAAGGTTATCCCTTCGGTCCCTACTATCATCCCGCCGTCGTACAAAATCGCCTCCTCTTGGACCCCGAGGTGGACTTCCATCTCTGTCATTCTCCTTCAATAACCGACCATATCGATCTCTCTCACACTCATAATCCTGTAGTGAGTACACAAGAACATATCTTAGCAATAATCACATTCCAAAAAATGGGGGGATCTTCCTTTTTTCATTCTTCAGCAAAAACCATATAGATCAGACATAGTAGAGAGGTGAATCAGCCAGTACGAATACATGAGTGAAGTCTTCAGGATATTTTCCAGTATACATGTTTCTTTTCATCATATTCACCTCTTCTGCAAATTTATCTTCCCTGTTCATTCGAAATGATTGCACAGCATTCCCATTCAACACAATCATGTACAATCCCAAAATCCTTTTTGCAAAGACATGGAAGCCTTACACGCTTGACAACGATCTTGCGATCCTTGAGCTCATAACGGTGCATTTTTTCAATTGCTTTCTCAACGTACTCCTCATCCTGGAATTCTACTGTTCCACAGCCTCGGGGCCGATCCTTCTCGTCAAAGAACATGTCCACATGAGTCACACCCCCAACTGAAAAAGAAAGCAATCTCATCACCAACCATTCCTATTGTTCATGTACTAATGTGTACTTGAGCCTCACCTTCCTTGTTGAAAAGGTCCCTAACATCCTGCCACTTGTAGTCAAATGGGACATTAGAAACATAGATACGTCTGTCATGAGATGATCTCCCACTTCCACCACCACGTCTACGAATTCCTCCATCCCTGAATAAGACAGCAGTCATTCATTCATTCATGGGCATATTACCTAGGCCTTCATGCAGGTCTAGTCAATAAGCCTGGCATGAGAAACAGGCAATAACAAACAGATCATTACTCCTAGGATAACTTTTAGCAATAAGCATTGAACAACTGTCCTATGTTAGATTCCTATTTTAATTGTTTATATAAATCATAAGTTTAAAATTGCACAATACTGATTGCAATGCTGCAATCCTATTTCCTTCATTGGATTCTCAAGAATCTCACAATTCAATAAGTCCAATGAATGTTTTATCAAATTACATTTTCTTGGATGTTGTCACAATAAATGCTAAACAGACATCTAAACATTATGAAAATTTTGTTTAGTTTGCTCAAGTAGGAAGAATTTTATGCGCGATTAAAATCATCCGCAATAAATCCTCCAACACTGATCTCAGACTCCATAAAAACTCCAACACTGATCACAGACTCACTGACCATTGTCTTACAGTGAACTTGACGACTCAATTACGCCTCTATTGCTTGAAGTGAAATCTATTGCAAGTGTTGGAAGTACTACTTTGATGAGCTGCCAAAAGGGTCCATTGAAAAGTATGGAGCCCATGTTAACAGGGGTTAAAGTCATTCCAGAAACACTATGCCATGGCTGACTAGGAACTCAGCATGCACAAGCTGCCCTAGGGCCCAGCTGAACCTCATGCCATATATAAGAACCTGGACTGCCACTGTTTTCAACTACACTACTTCATGAGCACTTGCAGCATAATATAGGGTGTCCCATATGTTAGTTCATCCAAGGGATTTTCTGCTGTTATCATTAACATAGGTTTGTTATTAATGTTGTGTGACATTGTTTTGGTCATTATCATTATTGTTACATGTTTATAATTTCAAGCCAGGCAATGGAGAGATGCATGACTAAAGAGCAGCAGGCATTGGTACTTAAAAACTGGTAAATGCCAATAAAAACATGTAAGCAACAATAATAAGTAATAGCAATAATATCATAAATTATTAATAACATACCTAGGTTAATATGAATTTAACATAGCTGAAAATCCCTTGAACTAACTTATGGGAAACCCTGTATGTATACTAAGCAATAGGGAGAGGAAGGCACCATCCAATGGGAGCCTTACTCATGGAGGCATCATGCCAACTATCATGGCACATATGCTTAATATCTCGGAACACATGCTGGTTGCTTGCATGTGACTCATTCCAAACCCTTCAGTTGGTCTCGCTGTAATTAGCAGGAAGTTCCACTAAGTATCCTGGACGATCTATATCTGAAAACCTGATCAATTCCTGCCTGTCTAAAAGCAAGAGCAAGGAATAGGGTATAGGCCTAACACCATTGGGGTCTTTTTCACCGTCCTCAAAGAACTTAGTGACAACATGCCATGAAGGCCTACTTCATGAGAAATGGAGAAAAAATTTGCATGAAGGTCTTCATCCATGATGTCAGTCCTTCGAAGGAAATCTAATCCAGAAACCCTCTTTGAAAATAGGCATATTTATTTGGTTGCAATTATGAGGCATAACTTCTCATCAAAGATTTGGATTTCCACATTGATACCTTTAAATATGTTAAATAATATGATACAGAAAACAAAGAAATATAACCTTGGCAGTGTTTTCACTATGTGGGTCTTCAATCCCCAGTGGGATATTAGTGATTTTTATTATATACCTGATATTTGGGATGTGTTTCCAATATATCATTTGCATGATTTTGTTTGATACAATGAATTAGAGGTATAAATACAGAAATCCAAAGTTTAAAGGCCTAATGTCACTTCCTTGATGTAGGTTATGCCTCATAAGTGCAACCAAATAAATGCCTACTTTCAAAGAGAGTTTCTCATTTCAATTTTCCTTGAAGGACTGGCATTTTGGATGAAGACTTTCATGCCACTTTACTCTCAAGTTCTCATGAAGTAGGCCTTCATGGCATGTTGTCCCTAAGTTCTTTGAGAATGGTGACAATGACCCTAATGATAGGCCTACAGCCTATTCCTTGCTCTTGCCTTTTGACAGACAGGGACAGATCAGATTTTCAAATGTAAATCATCCAGGATACTGAGAGGAACTTTCTGAAAATTACAGCTAGCCTGACTGAAGGGCTCTGTCTTAAGCGAGTGACATCTAAGCATCCATGTGTTCTGGGATACGAAGCATAGATCCATGCCATGATGTCTCCACAAGGAAAGCTCCAATAGGCTGGTGCATTCCTCTCCCTATCACTTAGTGTATGTATGGCATAAACTCAGTTCAATCTTCCAACCACTCAATCTCCAGTCTCAGAAAAATTATTTAAAGAAAGCATGCATATAAGCCCTTTGAATAGCATAAATTTCAAAGGAGCAATGATTTACTCCAGAAAATCAACATTTACAATTCCTAAAACATTCAGAAAACATGATATTCTTGGCTTCACTAGCAGTTCCAGTGCTGAGGAACCAAATGATTCAAATTATGTCTGTATACAACTGATTAAAGAGTAGCAGGAAACCAGCAGCGAGGACCTGGGATTAATGCCAACACATCAACAATGCAAATATAGCAAAATGGAAGTAAAGGTGAACAGCCCTGATTATACAACTATGCCCAGAAATAGTGAAATCTCCTCTCAAGACCCAACGTAAATTTCAGTCCAAAACAGTCAGTTTTGCAAGTAATAGCAAGGAAAGGCAGGTCTACATGAAGTGGAGAAAACCTGTCTGTCCTCTGCCACCCAATGAGGCCCGAAAGATATGGTAATTTAAGCATTTCATAATAGGTGCCACCTTTCTGGATGAGAAAAGTCTTCATACTTGACTCATATGTTGTACAACTCATGACTAGAAAGGAAAAGTTATTGAGATCATTTCATGATGTGCAACACACGTATTAAGATCCTTGAATGAACACTGACATTCCAGAGAAGGCACCCATTCTAGCCTCCTTTGTCTAAAAATGTTCCAGTAAATTGATTCTTGTCCCATAAACAGCCATTGGTGGAATTTTGCTTGCTATTTCATTAACTCTACTGGATGACTATTTAGAATAGAGATGTATATCAATATTTTTCTCTCACCTTCTCCCCATCATACCCCCCTTGCGATCCTCATCATCCCTCAGGGGAGACCTGTGCACAATCAAGAAAACATGAACCAGAATGAAAATGAGATACACATTCACATGAATTGCTGATGCCAAAAATATAGCAAAAATATAAGAAAAATAGATGGATTCAAGTTCATCCCACTATTCACAGTAAAATTGATGAAAATGTTAGAAAATGTTTTCCCTTTCCACATCAGTATGGCACTTAAGAGAAAATCTGCTCAATCATACAGAGGCTTGTGCTCATAACAACCACGCATTTAAAAAGGGTGAAAATGGGAGAAGGCATCCTCACCTGTCTCGATTTGCACCGTTTTCCATTTCAGTGATACTCGTCCAGACGCGAGGTAGATACTTTCAGTAAGCCAATATAGCTTACTTTCTTTCTTTCCAACCTACAGAAAACAGATTTCTGCCGAGTTGATATCAATAAAAGTTAATCCTAAACTAGGTGTATCAAGGCTATCACGAAACAAAAATAGGACCGGGAATGGTAGGCCTAACGATCCCGGCGTCTTCCGCAGTTAACTGAATGAACTCGGCTTGCCTACACTCCGCCCACCAATTCCTCACGCGTTGACTAGTGAAGTCGCAATGAAGCGGATTCACCCGAAAACTAAGCGTTGCTTAAAATCGTAATAACGTCCAAACATCGTGACATCTAACGTTCCAGCTCAGCTTCGTTGTAACCGTGAAACGCACCCAGCACGAGAGGAACCATAATTACTGGCATATTCGACTTCGATGCTGGCGTGCTGCGCGCAGGAACTTGTTTATGGTTTGCAATGCCGCACGCCCCTGCATCCAAGATCTATTAGCAAATATATGCAATCAAATCATCCTGAAATTTACATATTCACGGACTCTGATGCCCAAAAGCAATCCCTTAATCTTGCTCTCGTCTCCTCAGGACGATCCTACTATTCTCACACTCTATGGTTTTTATTGTATTGATAAGCCGTCAGACTAATCGATTGGGCCTCTAATAAACGACAGGGGGAGTCGATTGCAAATAATGACGACATGGCTGGAATACTTAACGAGTTCTTCGCCTCCGTTTCCACTGTCGAATCCGACTCGGCACATACTTTGGAGGTGACTTCGGCACGCATCGAGGATATTTCCATCACCGAGGAGACGATCGTGAGTATGATAGGGAAGTTAAAGGTGGGTAAGACCAAAGACCTTATACTATGAAGACTGGGCACTCTTTGGCGGCGCCTTTGATGTCGGGGAAAGGATCCGGAAAGGCACGTGCATGTGTTCACTTAGAGCGTTGCACTAGGCCTATGGTCATGGTTTTACAATATACGTAACAGGCGGATGAAGCAAAATGCTAAATAACCTCAATGACCCCAAGGAAAAGAGCAACTGACAAGACTGTAAGAAATGGAATGACTTCAATTTTGAAGGGACAAAAACAGGCTGTGGATAATTACCTTGCAGCTTTGCTTTGGAATTATCAACCTTATGTTCTTGGCGTCCAGTTGAGTTACAGCTGGCTTCTACTCGCACACATTGTTGCTGACAGCTAAGCCAAAATGTTCTCGGCAATAGATGAGATTGCCATTGTGATTCAGCGATCTACATTTCATGAAAATTATGCAGTTCGTAAATTAACAAAAACCAAACTGATTCCTTGCTACATAAGTAATCTACGCAGCATGCATCGTCTTGTAATTCTGTCTGAATTCAATAATCGTAGCCCCCCCAGGGAGATCCTCGGAACATTGTTTTCCCAACTCCTCTTCACGGTCTTTCAGAAGGGTGAAAAGAGTATTCTGGGGAATTACAGGCCGGTAAGTCTCACGAGTATCCCGGGGAAGATCACGGAGAGCATCCTAAGAGACCACATTTTGGATTTCCCCGAAGGAAACTCGCTCATCCGGGACTCTCTGCGCGGCTTTTGGAGGCGTCGTAATCGTCTCATCGACTTGCTGGAATTCTACGATCGGGCGACGAAAGAGAGGGATGAGGGGAATTCAGTTACCGATACCGTTCCGCGCCAGAGGTTGCGGGTTAAACTGGAGGCGCACGGGATCCAGGGTAGGACGAGCGAGTGGATCGGTATCTGATAGACGGGAAGAGAGCAACGAGTGATGGTAAATGGGGAAGCGTCGACCGAGGTCGGTCGAGCAAGCGGGGTCCCGAGGGGCGAGGTCAAACGACCGCTTCTGCTTCTGGTCTACATAAAACGATTTGGATCTAGGCGTAGAGGGTATGATCAGTATATTTGCCGACGACACCAAAATGGGTTTTCCTATAAGGGGGGAGGCGAATAGGGCTCGAGTCGAGCGAGATTTCAGTCTCTTGGATGAGTTGAGCAAGAAATGGCTCATGAGGTTTAATAAAAGTAAATGTAAAGTTCTCCACGTCGGTCTAAATAACGGTAGGCCTCTCTCGACGCGTTCGGCGAGGATAAATTGGGGAGGCATACGGAGAAAAAGATCTAGGAGTTTCTATCGACGAAGACCTCAAGTTTTCCTCACAAACGCAAGCGACGGTGGCCATATGTAACAGGATTCGTTCGGTTGCGAGTAGGAACTCGCGCGTTATCTTTCCGTTGTATGCGGCGCTGGTAAGACTTCATTTAGAATATTGCATCCAGTTTTGGAAGCTTTAAAATAAGGGTGAATTGTTGGCACTCGAGGGGGTAATGAGGAGGGCCAAAAGAGCGATGAAGGAGGTTAGGGGACTTCCGTACGAGAAGCGTTTACAAGTGCTGGGACTGTACGAGAGAGAGAGAAGGTTAAGGAGGGGCTATCTCATCCAATCTTTCAACATAATTAAAGGAATAGATGATGTCGAGCGTGGTAGGTTCTTCCAGTTCGATGGTAGCAAGAGAACGAGAGGTAATCGACTCAAGTTGTGTAAGCCGCAGGTGCGGCTCAGGTCGAGAGAGGACTTTTTCAGTTGGGGAGTGGTGAACGCGTGGAATGCGTTAGACGACAACGTAGTGGCTGCTCCGCGCCGTGACTATTTTAAAGAAGAAACTAGATGCTTTTATATAGAGAAGCACGAAGGGGGGCAATGTTGACTTAAGGGACTAGGCAGTAAGCAACTAGGATATGCTTTAAAAAAAAAATCACAAAAATACAAAAATATTTAGCTTTAAAAGGATGAGGCCTACCCTAAAATGAAGAAACTCTCGACCTCGACACGTGATATCCAAATGGGTGTTATCGCCTCTTGATACCACTAAACAACCTTGAACCTTGAGACCAATTGCGTAGCGTTGGGGGGAAGTGGGGGCATAAGCGTAGCGTGGATGGAAAAAGTGGGGGTACATGGGAAATAAGGGGGGGGGGGGGAAGGGGCTCAGCACTAAGTGGGGATACTGTTAGTATGCATTTCTGGGCCTTTTTCTTCTTTTCTTTGGGCCTTTTTCCTTGAAAAGTGGAAAGGCACATTCCACCCCTGCCCCCCTCCCCCCGACGCTACCCTGCTGGGTGGGGGGGATGAGTTGCTCTATATAGGAAAATCTCGGTGAGAGGCCTTCCTAGGCTTTCCATCTTATAACAAGACCATGCCTTGACTTCAACCTATGTACATACCCGTTGCCTAAGAATTTCTCATTTTAACCCCCCCCCCCCCATGACTGAGACCCTGTACAGTAGACCAGGAGCACCCATAGAGTATAGAGTGTAACTAGAGGCGATACTCATTTAGTACTCAGGATACATTATGGATCCTGGAGAGATAAGAATGTATTATTTGGCTCACTACTGCTCCATCGTCTGGGAGAGATGAAAGTGGGAAGGTTTGGAAATGTTGAGAATATCCCAACCAACCGCCGGATGCCAAGGCATCGAGGAACGGAATAACGTGGGAATGTAAGGATACCTCTCCTCCCGCAAGAGAATTGGCACGCCTCACACGAACGCCTCACACGAGCAAAGACACTTATAGTGTCTTTGATAGAGAATAACGTAGCTTATAGGGGAAAGGAGGAAGGATCCTCCCACGGTCCCCCAGGCCGGAATTTCCTGGTTTATTCCATGGCGAGGATACAGCTTGAGAGAAATGTTTCAAGGAATTCTTTTGTCTTCCTCTGAGGTCTACGTGAGATACCACGGGGAACTGTGTCAAAGGGGCAGGAGACTCATTTCAGTGAAATCCGGGAAGTGACTACCTTGGCGACCACTTTGCCTCCATCTCTTGCGGGTTTTCAGAACCTTCCAGTCACATTGGATCATCTTCGGGGAATGATTAGCCGGCCAATAATTCGCCGGAAATGCGCCAACTTCCCTGGCGATGGAGCAACGAAAAGTTTTGACTGAGTGCTCGTCCCAGCCAACCTCATAAGGACTTGTGTCGCGACACCATCTGACAAGAGTATGTGCATTTTTTGTTACCTTTTACCGTCTGACCGACCCTCAAATCCCATGTGCTTCGTCGCGATTGGGAACTCGCGTCGCTTGTAGCTTGCGCCATGATTCGGCCGGTTCCGGTGCATCGTGAGGACTATTTGAGTTCGACTATGGATGCTAGTTTCGGCTTATGCTTGTGAAAGACGCTTACAACACAAATTGTCACTTCCGGAAATGCTTGGGAATTTCCAGTCGCGCGAATGTTTCGGATGAATTAACCCTTCCTGGGTGCATAAAATCTTGAAACTTCCACGCATAAAACTTGTAACCGTGTGACAGGCTACCGAGATGAAGCCTGCAATCGCAGGTCGGTTAGCGTTCCTCACGTGTGCCTCCACGCTCCTGCTCGAAGTGGAAGGCGTCCAGCTGATGATGGCGCAGGAGGTAGCGCCCGATGGGTGGACAAAATCCGCCGTGAGGCTCGCCGTCGTCATCCTCGACGAGGCCAAGAAGTTCCGCGAGGACCATCCCTCTCTGTCACCTTGCTTGCGCCGGGTCTTCCGTGAGATCGTGACGAGTGGAAGTCCCATACTCTCGCTCGTGCTTGACGCATGACGGTTTTGTCCTCTTTGTTGTTGTTTTTTTTTTGTTACTGGGTATTATCCGCCAAAACTCTCAAGGAATGCCGATTTCAGGAAAGATAAGACTTGCCAACGCTCATTTTTCCGATTATGAAAATTCCAGTTACGAATGGCAAATGAAAGATGAAAGAAATGGCAAACGTTCTCGATTTCGTCAGTGGGATCTTGAATGAACTTCGTGATAACCGAGGTTCTCGCCATACCCGAGCTCGTTATATCCGAGGTAAAATATCACGTGCTTTATGGTCTATATACCGGGACCAGCCACTTTTTGTCGCTATAATCGAGTTCGACTGCATTTAAGATCGGGGTGGGAATGTTAAAGACGTGCTTATCTCTGTTTTCTGCCGATAATGCTCGCGAAGTCCGAGCATGAATGCAGTCGTCGTGAAAATGGCAGCCGTGAAGGTCGTCGCTTTCCTCTCTTTTCTCGCGATCTGGCCGAGTGTCGCCCACGGAGGGAAACAAAGTTTCCATTCCTCCCAATACGATCGTGTGGCGAAGGTAACGAAACGGGAAGTGAAAGAGCTTGAAAGCGTGGGGAATCCTGGAATCCCCCTAGATCGGCAACTCTTCGCCAGGGTCACCAAGGCTGCCGCAGGATTCGTCTGGGAGGAATTAAGAGAGCAGTATCTGCCGAGCCGAGATGACCACCCCTTTCTCGCGTCCTTCGTCGAGAATGTCCAACACACAGTCGGGAAAGTCCTCGGGATAGAGCCCGTTTCCACGGGGATCATCAAGGAAACGAAACGGGAAGTGACAGAACTTCAAAACAAGGTCTGTACTGGAATTCTCTCGAATCTGCAACTCCTCGCCAGGGTCGTCGCACGATTCGTATGGGCAGAATTGAAAGACAGGTTTCGACCAAACCGCGACGATCGCCCCTTCCTCGCGTCCTTCGTGGAGATCGTGAAGCACGCGATCAGAATGGTCATCGGAACCGAGTACGTCTTCACGGGGATCCCCAAGATCGCCCTGGAGGTGCTATGGAGCGCCGGAGGCATCTCGACTTCGACTCTGGAATACCTCACCCATTTTCTAACTTCTAACATAACTTCGGCACCGAAATCCTTTCGCTTCTAGGTGTTCCGGGATATATCGCCAAGACTTAGTACTTATGGATGGCCCGCTTGCATTGGGTGTCATCTAGAGACTCCGTCATGCAGTTCTTGAGGCTAAATCTCATATTGCTCCCAAACTGGTGTCTGAGAATGAACTGTTGCTGAATTGAATTGAAATAAATTATTTCCATCGGATTATATGGAATTGTACTAAAACATTGTTCCGCTCGGAACTGGAAAGATGAAACCTGGAATTGTAGTGGTTTAGTGATGTGCTTCGCGATCGTCCTCCTGCACGCTGGTGAAAGGGGTCTGGTGGAGTTACTTGTGGAGGTCGTGCCAGGATCGTGAAGAATCCGTGCATATGCCAGGATCGTGAAGAATCTTCCCATTCCCTTCATCGATGATTTTAAGCAGGTTCTCCTGAAAGAGCTTCCTTACTTCTCTGCCTTTCTGTGACTGAGAAAGGCAGAAGCTCATACTCGTAAAAACTGCAGAATGATGATTCCTCTCCCTCCCTTCTCCCTCCATCAGTTCCTTCGTCAGTCGTTCCCATCGTTTGCGTTCTTGTACAGCCCGATTGCGGTGCATATTAGCAATTGCTCCGCACGTTTAAATTGCGGTCGATAGAACACTAAACTGAGTTCCGTGTTGGAATTGTACGCCCAATCATCTGATATCATGGGAGCTTTGCATCATCCGCATTCCAGACTCTCGTGCGAGTGAGAACCAATCGGCGAGAGACACATCGGGGCATATACTTATCGCTTTGGCACTCGGGATGATCGGAGAGAGGCTAAGCATCATAGTAAAAACAGTCTACCCGGGATTACATCCTTACCGAACCGAAGTGAGAAGACTCTAAAGGGTGATTTCACATCAGGGCATGTCAACATTCAAAGTTCAGCGCTTGAATAGGAATGTTACACGGTATTTCCTCTCGCTCTTAGGGCATTCTGTCAAGATCCCCCGCTCATTATAAAAAGATGAACTTACCTGACTGAAAGTGGGATGTTTTTGTTGCAACGTATCCATGTCTTACTTAAGTCCCTGGCTTACAGTTACATCTCATCCTTTTTTGTTTCGTCCATGATGTCTTGGAGCCTCTTCTTGCAGCTAGTCACGGTAGGAGGAGCAACTACATTATCACTCGTAGCATTCTGTGCATTAACTTCTAGACGTATCGAGGGATCAGGTGCGTGTTCAAGATGCTGTCCTGCATGGATAAGTGATACCGGTCGGATCATCGGGATGGTCGGTGAAGGGGAGGCGGGGGGTGGGGAGGGGTTGGGAGCTCTTTGAAGAGGAAACCCCAGAACTGCCCAAGAGGCGCTTTGCGTTCTACTGTAGGGGCTGTCTCGACACTGGAATTCCTCAGACATTTCTGATCGATACCCTCGTCCGGAACTTTCTTTCCTAAGGAAGTGTTCGGAGACACTTCACCCATCTGTCGGAAGAACTAGTACTTGCGAATCTACTGTAGCCCTTTTGAATTATAATGAATTCTATCCACTAGTTCGGATAGAATGTTGCCAATATTTGTCCGCTCGGAGCTGAAACGATGAAGATCATAAATAGATGTTTGTCATGATATTACTCAGAAACATCAGAACCTCGTGGGTGCTTCTTCCCCGGTCGAAAATCGTTTCTGGTTCCGAGTCTGGATATACAACATCGTTCGTTAGGGAAGGTGAAACGTTTCCATTCCGTAGTATGGAAACGTTTCCCATTCTACCGGAAGAATAAGTATCGATTTGCAACGTCAATATAATATTCTTTCGCAACATTTGAGCAAAGTTGACGTTTTGGACATTTACACATAGAAGCAACGTTGTTCATCAACATTTCCAAAACGTTGCTGGAATATCTTGTGTTACTTGGGTTACAGCTCAATTGGTCACTTCCGGAAAAGTGCTTAGGAATTTCCAGTCGCGCGAATGTGTTCGGATGAATTAACTCTTCCTGGGTGCATACAAACTTGAAACTTCCACGCATAAAACTTATAACCGTGTGACAGGTTACCGAGATGAAGCCTGCAATCGCAGGTCGGTTAGCGTTCCTCACGTGTGCCTCCAGCCTCCTGCTCGAGGTGGAAGGCGTCCAGCTGATGCTGACGAAGACGGTAGCGCCCGTTGGATGGATAGAATCCCCCGTGAGGCACGTCATCGTCATCGTCGACAGTCCAAGAAGTTCCGCGAGGAACATACCTATTTATGACATTGCTTACATTGCGGAATTGCGGCGGGTCTTTTGTGAAATCATGACGAGTGTGTGTTCCAGTGTTCGTGACTTACTCTCGCGTCTGTTTTGTCCTTTGCAAATTTTTGTCATGTTTGATATTTTCCCGATTTATAAAGGGTTCAAGATTGAGTTGTTTTTTTTTTTTCATTCGATGAAGATTCAGAAATCACATTAAATCTCATCCGAACATCTCAGGCCATCTGGAAGAAACGAGTGTCCCTAGGAACCAACAAACTCAAACTTCGACGTTCCCTCCATTCTGATGCAATTACGGCAACAACAAAAAAAAGAGGTTAGAAGCGAAAAGAAGACTTTGCACGCATGTTGGAATATTGACCAGGTATTTACCGTTGCTCCCAGGCAAACGATTGAAGCGGTAGCGGTGAAACGATCGGCTACAACGAAAGAATGCGACATCATCTTAATTTCATGAATTTTTCCTCAACAGGATTTTCCCATCGAATTTTCTGGAAGGGCGTGAGGAGTTGCAGAGTTGCGGGTAAACGCGAAACTCCATCAAAGGCGTTTTTTTTCCGTTTCCCCCACGTCATTTCTAAGCGAGTCCAAATATCACCAAAATCCCAGGATCTCGAAAAGAAAGTCATGCTCAGCGAAAGGTAATTGCTTCACAACCCACCCTCTTATCCCTCCCCCCCCTTAGATATGGGATTTTGGTCGACGCGATGAAATATCTCCATCTGCGGCAACGCAGATTCCGGATTCGTTTGCTCGTTACGTGCATTTTCGCACTTACTGGGAAGAAGTTCGGCTACCCCCCCCCCCCCCCCCCCCCCCCCCCCCAACAAACTCTTTCATCGGTTCAATCTCCTTATCGGCCCTTAGACTGCGTGCCTCGAGCATTCTTCTCTTCACTTCCAGATATTTTCACTTTATCGCTTCGAGGAATCCGGGGGATGAAACCAAACGTGCTTTCTAATGTGAAAAATAGGAGATTCCTCTGAACTTTGGGGAGAATGGAGTTATTCCGGCTGGTTTCAGCCGACAATGTGTTTACTTGGATCGCGTAAGTAACCATGACAGAGTGTCTTTTTTACATCGTGCCGGATGAGCTGATGATGAACTTACCGGAAGTTCTCTCCCGTTCCATTCGCTTATATCGTAGAAGTGAGATCTTGCAGGAAAAGGTTACGGACGGGCTATTGGGCGATGACTTCCATTCATCTGTCGCTGGGGTTAGGGCATGCCGCACTCCACGCCCATGGAGAAAGCATCCGTCCGAGAAGAGGGAGCCATTCCCGATTTGATGAAGCGTTGACGATGGTGAAGCAGTCGAATTGTCCCAGGCACTCGAACGGGGGATCGCAAGGTCGAGATGCCGGAGGCCGCTGTATCCCGTCCTTCGCAGAGATCGTCGAGTCTGACTCTCCGGTTGGAACCCGTTCGCGTGGGGATCCCGAAGAACGCCTATGAGGTATCTTGGGACGCGGGGAACCATATGGACGTCGATCCTGGAATTCCTCTTCCGCGAGTTCGAGGTCCCCTTTCGTCTTCTGTCGAGTGGTTCCATCGCGGGATCTATGGCCTAAGAGACTCCCTAAACTCTATTGTTCCTTTTCGAGGGAGCAGGCGTGCGTTCAGAATCCTGTAATGCGAGGATAAGCGAAAACCACCATCGCCCATATCGGGCGATGGTGCTTTTAACTCCCGAGCAACTGCTTCCGGACTCGAGAAAGAAGCGCCCGGAGCGACTCACACTGCATGCACGACCGCCTTCACCAAATCGCTTACATTTCCCAAGAATTTATATCGTTTTCGACACGAATTCATGGGGCAGACAGCCGAATCTGTGACTAAGCCATCAGAGCCGAACTTCTTCCCAGTAAGTGCGAAAATGCACGTAACGAGCAAACGAATCCGGAATCTGCGTTGCCGCAGATGGAGATATTTCATCGCGTCGACCAAAATCCCATATCTAAGAGGGGGGTGGGAATACTAAAGACATGCTTATCTCTGCTTTCTGGCGATAATGCCTACGGAATCCCAGTGTGAGCTATGCAATCGACGCGACAATGGCAGCCGTGAAGGTCGTCGCTTTCCTCTTTTTTCTCGCGATCTGGCCGAGTGTCGCCCACGGAGGGAAACAGAGTTTCCATTCCTCTCAATACGATCGTGTGGTGAAACAAACGAAACAGGAAGTGACAGAGCTCCAAAGCAAGGTCCGTACTAGCATTCTGTCGGATTTGCAACTCCTCGCCAGGATTGCCAGAATCGTCGCAAGATGCGTCTGGGAAGAATTGAAAGACAGTTACCGACCAAACCGAGACGATCGCCCCTTCCTCGCGTCCTTCGTGGAGATCGTGAAGCACGCGATCGGTATAGTCATCGGAACCGAGTACACCTACACGGGGATCCCCAAGATCGTCCTGGAGGTGCTTTGGAGCGCAGGAGGCATCTCGAATTCGACTCTGGAATACCTCACCCATTTTATCGATAACTTCGACACCGAAATCCTTTCGCTTCTAGGTGTTCCGGGATATATCGTCAGGACTTAGTACGTATGGATGGCCTGCTTGCATTGGGTGCTCTGTGAATCTGTTCTGAAGTGTTCTCTCTGTGAAGTGCTCTGAAAATCTATTGCTCACAAGCACTAACCCCAATCTTAACAATCACATGGCCAAAAAGGTTCCCACCCCCTGCTTTAGGCTGTTTCATGAATATTTCTCCCAAAATAGTGCTTCAGAATTTACTATTGCTGTACTGATTTACAAGATATTCCCTCTTCAGGTTTTCAGGAATTTGTTCTGACATAGTTCTATTGGGAAATAAACTCGAAAGATGAAGGTTGCATGTGCAGTGATATTTACGGCATGCGTCGCGATCCTCCTTCTGCCTGTTGGTGAATGCGGCCTGGTGGAATTGCTGGGGGAGGTCGTGCCCAAGGAATATCCCAGAATCGTGATGAAGCTCGCTCGTCTCCTCGTTGATGGACTTAAGCAGACTTACCGGAAGGAATATCAAATGTTTACCGCCCTCCTCTGATCAGAGGGGTTGGCAGCTCTTTCAAGAACGAAATGCCAGAACAGAAAAGTCCGTATTGGCATTCAGTCGGATTTGTAACTCCGCGCCAGGGTCGTCGCACGATACGTCTGGGAATAATTGAAAGACAGATACCGACCAAGCCGAGACGATCACCCTTCCTCGCGTCCTTCGTGGAGATCCTGAAGCACGCGATCGGAATGGTCATCGGAACCGAGTACGTCTTCACGGGGATCCCCAAGATCGCCCTGGAGGTGCTATGGAGCGCCGGAGGCATCTCGATTTCCACTCTGTAATAAGAGTTTTAAGGATGGCCATTTTTAGCCATTTTAAGGATGGGTTCCACACCGAAATTCTCTCGCTTCTAGTTGTTCCAGGATATTTCGCCAAGACTTAGTACGTATGGATGGCCCGCTTACATTGGGTTTCATCTAGTGACTCCGTCATGCAGTTCTTGAGGCTATATCTCATATTACTCTCAAAGTAGTGTCTGAGAATGAACTGTTGCAGAATTGAATTGAAATAAATCCTCTCCATCGGTGCAAACGGAATTGTTCCAACAAAGTTCTGCTCGGAACTGGAAACTACGAAGCTTGGAATTATAGCGATTTTAGCGGTGTGCTTTGCGATCGTCCTCCTGCACGCTGGTAAAAGAGGCTTGGTGGAGTTCCTCATGGAGCTCCTGTCCAAGGATTGTGCCAGGATCGTGAAGAATCCTGCCAGTCTCTTCATTGATGATTTTAAGCAGGCTCCCCCGGAAGAGCTTCCTAATTTCTTTGCGTTTCTCTAATTGAGAAAGGCAGAGGCTCACACTCATGAAACAGCAAGGTGATGATTGCTTCCCTCCATCAGATCCTTCGTCTGTCGTTCCCATCGTTTGCGTTCTTTTACAGCCCGAATGGACGGCATATTAGCAATTGCTCCGCACGTGTGAATAGTGGCCGATAGAACACTACCGAATTCCGTGTTGGAATCGTACGCCCAATCATCTGATATCATGGGTGCCTTGCATCATCCGCATTCCAGACACTTGTGCGACTGAGAACCAATCGGCGAGAGACACATCGGAGCATATGCTTATCGCTTAGGCACTCGGGGCGATTGGAGAGAAATGCTAAACATCATAGTAAAAACAGTCTACTCGGGATTATTTCCTTACCGAACCGGAGTGAGAAGACCATAAAGGGTGACGTCACATCAGGTCATGTTCACTTTCAAGACTCAGTGTTTGAATGGGAATAATACCTCGTACTTACTCTCGCTTCTAGGACATCGTTTGACAAATTCCCCCGATCATTATGAAACGATTAACTTGCCCGTCTGAAAGATAAATATTTTTGTTGGAGAGTATCCATGTCCTGCCTAAGCTGTAGTGGCTTATAGTTGCTTCTCATCCTTTCTTGTCTCGTCCCTGAAGAATTGAAATCTTTTCTTGCGCTAGTCACGGTAGGTGTAGCAACTACATTGTCACTCGAAGCATTCTGTGCATTAACTACCAGACGTATCGTGTACCATACCAGACATGCGATCGTGTGGTGAGAGAAAAGTAAAAGGAAGTAGAAGAGATCGAAAGCTAGGTCAGTACTGGCATGCTCTCGGATCAGCAACTCCTCGCCGGAGTCGTGAAGGTGGTCGCTCGATTTGTCTGGAAATAATTATTGAGCAATACCTGCCGAACCGAGATGATCAATGATTTTTTTTTTTACATCTTTCGTCGAGATCGTCCAGGATGCAACGGTGATGGTCCAAGAGATAGAACGCATTTACACGAGAATCCCTATGGTCGCCCAGGAGGTGGGCTTCATCTCGACGGGAACCCTGGATTTCTTAATAGATCTCTTCGGGCTCCCCTTCTCCCTCCTGTCGGGTGGCTCCTTCACGAGATACCTCGCATGAGAAGCGAAAGTTGCCGGTCTCACTTCCTCAGAGTGAATGTCGCTGGATTTCGAAGTGCGAGGTGCGTGTTCGATATGTTGTCCGGCATGGATGGGTGATACCGGTCGAACGATCGAGATGAACCTCGAGAGGGAATCCATCTGCAAGGCGATCCCCACGATCACCCTTGTGGCACCATGGGCGTCTGTCTCAGCCCTCGAATTCCTCGAACATTTCTGTCGACCCGTCGGTGAATGCGGCCCGGCGGTGTCGCTTGTGCCCGAAGGAGTATGCCAGGATCATGCAGAACCTCGCTCGTCCCTTCATCGATGTGGTTAAGCAGGCTCAACGGAGGAAACATCCTTATTTGACAGCCTTCCCCTAATTGGACGTGTGGGGATTTAAAGTCGTCGAAATTCCTTGTTTGATTCTTCCTCATTCCTTTTTCCCCCCTTCTAGCAATGATATATTTTTGTGGAGACCGCGTGATCGATAGCGTCGATCCAGTTCGTTGCTCGTTCTGCGTGGTGTCGATACAGATTCCACTCTCCTGGATAATATTTGATGTTCGATTACGTTTCATCGTGGACAGAATGAATTCCATTAAAAGACTTCACATCCTGAGTTTACCTTTTTGGACTTTCGATTGCTGCAAATGACGACAGACCCTGAGGAAGATAAAGCTCTCGTCCGTTTCGAGGATACCAACTCAATGACTTGTTAAAGGTTGCAAGCCAGTTGCAAGCTCGAGTGACAGGCAATAATTAAAATTCGATATGAAGTATCGGAAATACCATCACTGGTCGATGATCATGAATCTTTGCCTCGGATCGAAAGTGCATGCAATTGAAGGTAGGGTGCATGGACCGTAGATCCTGAGTCAAGCACGAGGGGTCTTGGTTTTCGAAGGAGTTTTGGGTTTTTGGGGGGAACGCTGGGCTCCCCCCGGTCAGGGGGATCCAGTTCAAACTTGCTCCAGTTGTGGTCGTGCCTCTTTTCATTATTGCGCTCGGAACTTCCATCTAAGCATTAGTTTGCTCGGTACAGCATAGCGTACGAATTTAACTAAAGTTGAACCTTTTGAAAATCGCAATTTGATTATTGCTTCTCTCCGCTGTTCATTCGCTAGTTGTTCCATTTCTTTGCGCTTTTTTTCTGCTCGAATGCGCCGCCTACTAATCATTGGAAGGATTTCATGCGTGATTGTCTAAATTACGATGGACAGGCAAACATTTGTCTTTTTTGCTTATTCAGGACGTGAATTAATTGAAAACGAGGGGACTCACCAGTTCTTTTGTAGAACGGCGATTTTTCTTCTCGTTGAATCCAATCTCGTGTAGGGTGGAGCCATTTCCCACGCATCACGATACGAGCAGACACAGTGCCATGATGGAGTGTATTGTTTACGTCAAGCAAGGAGAACTGATGATAAAGTAACCGGAAGTTGTATTCTTTCATTCCGTTCCATAAACTCGAAAGAATCGCATCTGCGAACAGCTTGTAGCTGAAAAGCTTGTAATTGAAAAGTTTTTAGCTGAATAGCTTGCTGCTTGATCGGCAGGGCAACTACATCCATGGATGAATGAGAGATAATTCAGACCATTGTTCCCGGCATTTCAGTCAAGTTTCTTTTCGTTTCATGTCGTGTGGCATCTGCTGGGACACCTCACCTGTGAAATACCAATCCTTTCCTTTCGATGTATTTCCCTGGATTTCAAGGGATGAGGAATGTGCTGAAGATGCTGAAGCTTGCCAAGATGAGTTTCGTCTTTAAAAGAACAGGAGACATTGCGCAAAGAGGTTTTCAATCCTGAGCTAGTGATTCAGGACTCAGAAGGATGCATCGAGGGTAACTGCTCCTGCTCGCATGTCAACCCTGACGTAAATGAGCTTCTTTTAATCAGAATTTTGGTAATGGCGGCTCAAAGCGTGTATTGAAGACAGAAGTATAAAAAAAAAATAAACTGGCAACGAATATCTTCCAGGAAGGTGCGACAGGGCGCCCAACATCAGAATTTACATCACCGAGAAATCTTACAAATTTTCCGTCGAGATGTGAAAGAGAAACACACGCTTATCATTGTTTTCTGCTGATAATGCTTATAAAATCCCACTCCAGCGCATTCCCCGTGACACAATGGCTGTGGTGACGGTCGTCGTCGCCCCCGTCATCTTCGCCGATTTTGCCGTGTGCCCTCCACGGATTTGCGGGTCCTCTGGTGACTCCACGATGCAATTCTTTATTCTATTATTCATGAATATTACTCCTGAGAATTTACTGTTGGTCTATTAAATTGGAAAAATGTTCCCTCTACAGGTTCCAAGGAATTTGTTTCAACATAGTTCCACTCGGAAAGAAAATAGAACGATGAAGGCGGGAAGTGCATTGATATTTGTGGCGTGCGTCGTGATCCTCCTTCTGCCTGTTGGGGAATGCGACGTGGTGGAGTTTCTCGGGAAGATCGTTCCCGAGGAATATGCCAGGATCGTGAAGAACCACGCTCGTCCCATCGTCGATGAGATAAAGCAGGCTCTCCAGAAGAATCATCCTAAATGGGCCGCCTTCCTCTGATTGGGCGGATTGCGCCCAATCAGAGAGGGTCAACAATTCAGTTCAGTTCCATGGAGTTCGAAATCTACAGTAATATGTGTCCTTGAAGGAAGAAGAGGTGGATCCGTCGAAATCTATGACAATGGGTCGCGTCGTTGAAAGTACTCAATAACTCATGTTCCTCGATAAAAGTATAGGGTGTCCATAAAAAACTTTTGATGTTCGATATCTCCGGAACGGTAAGACATAAGAGAGTGAAATTTTAGGGGGGTAATCAGGGGGCGTGGGATTTTATTTGAGACCGTTTTGCAAAGTTAAAGAAAAAGTTTTTTTCCCATATTTGCAGTCTTGGCAGTGTTGAACCACTAATGAAAGCATGTAATAATTTTCGGTCATTGATAGAAAAGTCATGACTTACGAGATTCGTTTTAATTTTGAAGTTTCATTTAGGGAAAAGCATGTCTCTTTGGTTCTGCTGGAGCAAGCAAATTTTCCTCGCATTTCTATGAATGTCAACAATAATGGTAAGGTTTGGAGAAGAAATTTTGAACTCGTTGACTATGACTAAGAAGGAGAGAGGCGAATTAATAAAGTTCCTCTACACCAACAAGTGTAATGCTGTTGCTGCCTTAGGAAAATACCGCAGAGCACGCAGTCTGTGTTTCGGGCCCTGCTGGAGACAAACTCTGACGAATTTGGTCGAGAAGTTCGAGGAGACGGGTATGTGTTTGCAACAAGCTGCATTGAGGCATGCCGTGAACCCCTGTTAGTCGCTGAAATCTGAGGTGCAATTGACGAAGATCCAAGTACAAATGCAGATGGAACGAACAAACGTTTGGACACGTTTCGCCTTGCACGGAAACATTTGTAGAGTTTAATTTCGAACGTTGGCGCGGTTGAATGGGGAAGATCCCGAAGGCTGGCGACGGCACGACTAAGATCCGAACATTTCTCAATGGGAATGCACAACGTGAAGAGACAACTTTCTATCGACGTTGAGGCGATGTTCACCTTCGACGCTCGACATTTGCACGTTCAATCCGCATCCGATCGATGTCGATTCAATGTTTTTCTTGTGTTACCTGTTATTTCTCTGCCTTTCTCTAATTGAGAAAGGGAGTGGCTCATGCTCGTAAAAACTGCAGGATGATCATTGCTTCCCTCCATCAGTTCCCTCGCCTGTCGTTTTCCCTTCGTTTGTGTTCTCGTCCCGCACGAATGCACAGCATATTAACAAAATACTCCGCACGTGTAAATTGCGGCCGATAAAACTCCAAACCGAGTTCCTTGTTGTCAGAATGCACGCCCAAAAATCTGATATGATGGGAGCCTTGCATCATCGACATTCCAGACTCTCGTGCGAGCGAGAACCAATCAGCGAGAGACACATGGGGGCATATGCTTATCGCCTAGGCACTCGGGATGATCGGAGAGAGACGCTCGAGATCTAAGTACGAGGTTGAGTCAACAACTAAGGCGAATTTACATTTTTCACGAACATTTCAAAACCCATTATGTACTCATTACCACATACCCTCCATGAAGTTCGCAAAATTATCACAATTATTCACATTAAGCACAATATTTGCTAATTTTCGAGGGACAATCAATCTTCATCTGTGAATGGAATGAATTACATAACTAGAAATCACTACTGGTGTTTCATTTTGGAGCGCGACTCCAGGGCGAAGATGAAGTCCCGTGTGGCACAGCAACGTTGAATAGACGTTGAATATACGTAGATATATCGACCTGGAGACGTTGAGTAAACGTCGAGAATACACGTAGACTCGACGTGGAAATGGGAATATCATCTACAAAGAATATACGTAGATTTGTCAACGTTGAGTAAACGTTGAGAATATACGTAGACTCCACGTGGAAATGGGAATATGTTCTACGTGGATTAAACGTAGATTTGTCAACGTTTTTCCTCTGTGGCTATTGCAGTTATTCCTTCCCTTGTAGAGATTCGCAAGTAATTTCATCTGGTTTCCTGTCGTTCAACCCATGTGTCGAGTTGGATAGTCGAGTCTTGAGCCCTTCCTCGCATCGAGGGAGGGCTCAAGATCTTACTGCATGCAGTTTGTTGATGGTCGGATTTTTCGAGCGAACGGTTAAAATACGACGGAGAGAACACTTATTTCGTCATTTTCGCTTTGTAGAATTCAGGGAGTGATTCAGGACGTTCCCACTTAGCTGAAAGCGAATGGAATGACGACATTTCTGCTCGTTCAATCTGATTTAGTGTGAAATTGTGTCATTTCTTCGCGAAGCTAAAACGCCATTCCCAAAAAACACCATACAGAGTTCCGTGTTGCTAGACTGCATGCCCAATAATCATGTATAAGGGAATCCTTGCTTCTTCCGCGTTTCAGACACTCTTGCGAGTGAGAACCAATCAGTGAGAAACACATTGGAGAATATGCTTATCGTTTAGGCACTTGGGACGATTGGAGAGAAACACGAAACATGGGAGTAAAAACAGCCTTCTCGGGATTATCTCCTTACCGAACCGGAGTGAGAAGACTCTGCACGATGACGTCACACCAGGTCATGTCCGCATTCAAAGTTCAATGCTTCAATATTAATGTTGACCGGTAAATTCCTCTCGGTTTTTGGGCATTCTGTCAGGATCCCCTGTAAATTATGAAAAGATCAACTCACCTGTTTGGAAGATGAATAGGTTTTGCTGAAGCGAAACCATGTCCAGCCCGTGTCCCTGGGTTACAGTTATATCTCGTCCTTTTTTGATTCGTCCAAGGGTTTTTGGAATCTCTTCTTGAAGCTAATCACGTCAAGAATAGCAACAACATTGTCACACGATGAATTCCGTGCATTAACTACCAGATATATCGTGTACCATACGAGACATTCGATCATGTGGAAAAAGAAACGAAACAGGAATTAAAAGATATTAAAAGGCAGGTCTGTACTGGCATTCTCTCGTTTCGGCAACTCCTCGCCCGAGTCGTATAGGCGATGTCTCGATGTCTGGGAAGAATTAAAAAAAAATCTGCCGAATTGAGATGGCCACCGATTTCATCGCAACTTCCGTCGAGATCGTCCAAGACGAAATTGGGAATGGTCCGCAAGATACAACCCATTAACCAGGGGATCCCGAAGATCGCGCTGGATGTGCTGTGGTTCATGGGCTTCATCTCGACGAGGTCCCTGGAGTTCTTCCTCAGCCACTTCGGGATCCCCTTCCCTTCCGGACATGAGGCTCCCTCGCGGGATGTCTCGTATGAGAAAAGACCGTTGCCGTTCTGTATTCCTCAGAATGAATGTCATTGGAGTTCGAAGAACGTGGTGTGTGTTCAAGACGTTGTCATGCACAGATCGGTGATACCAGTCGAACGATAGGGATGGCCATCGAGAAAGTGTCCATCACCGAGGCGATCTCTAGACGACACATTCGTCATTTTTACTCATCCAGGGAGGAATTCTTGGGAAACGAGGTGACTCGGAAGCAATTTTGTAGAATGGCAATATTTATTCTCATCATTTCGATCTCGTGTGGACTGAAGTCATCTCTCTCGCTTCGCTACACGAGCAGACACAGCGCCATGATGAAGTGTCTTGTTTACGTCAAGCTAGAAGAACTGATGATGAAGTTACCGGAAGTTGCATTCTTTCATTCCCTTCCATGCACTCCAAAGAATTGTATCTGCTGGAATAGCTTCTAGAAAAGCTGCAAGATAACTGCATCCATGGATGATTGGGAGAGTATTCGGTCCATTCTTCATTGTCTCCGTATTTGTTCCTGTCGATCCCATTTGTTTTTATGTAACTCATGTGGTGTTGATCCATGTTCTGATAATGCACAATATTTGCTCATTTTCGAGGGTACCATGCTTTATCAGTGGATGAAATGAATTACATTGCACGCAATCATTACCGGTGTTTCATTTTTCCAAATATCATTCGGCACGAATAGCGCTACTCCAGGGCGAAGGTGAAATACACGTCAGTCAAGTACTACAATTCAGTGAAGAGTTAGATATGCCAGCCAGTTACAAGCATCAATTTTGAGTAACAAGTACAGTCCTTGCAAATACCGTCACTGTTATCTAATCATTGCCTGGATTGAAATGCATTCTTCCCCAAGGAGTCCATGCCTTACACGTTTGGAAGCTTCGTGGACAGAGAATCATACGCTATGGATCGTTCTGACTTAGAGGTCGCATTTCATTATTCGTTTGTTCGAAAATGCGTTCGGCTGAAAATGAAGTTAGGTGGAACTTTCAAAACTGCGATGCAGATATATTACGTCATTGCTTCCCTTCACCTTCATCTAGGGAGAGGATTCGGTCCATTGTTCCGGGCGTTTGCGCCAAGTTCCTCTTCGCCCCATTTCAGGTGAGAACTGCTGGGAAGCTTCACCTGAGACATACCAATCATTTCGTGTCAGTGGATTTTGAAGGAATGAGAAAAGTGTTGGGGAACCTGTCCTGCCACAATGAGTTTTGGTCTTTGAAGGAACATGTGATATTGCGCGCAGAGGTTTTCAATCCTGAGCTAATGATTCCAGACTCGAGAAGCATGCATCGAGGATGACTGCTCCTGGTCACTTGTCGACCCCGAAGATGTGAGCTTCTTTTCCTAAGCGTGCAGGTCATCTCAGCACGAAGAGTGTAGGACAGGCAAAAGAATTCAGATATAATGAAATGGTTAGGAACATCTTCCGGTTAGGTGGGACAGGGCGCCCAATATAGAAAAATAAACATCAGAATTTACATAATCAAGAGTCCACTTTTGAAAAATTGAACTTTTTCCTTTGAGATGTGATGGAGAAAGGCGCGCTTATCGTTGTTTCTGCTGAAAAATGCTTTTAAAAATCCTGCCCCAGTGCATTTGCCGTGGCACAATTTCTGTGGCTAAGGTCGTCGTCGTCCTCATCCTTCGAAGGCGAAGTGTATCGGGGAAGATAGTTTCCATCACGCCCAATACGATCGTGTGGTGAGGCAAACGATACGAAAAGTGAAAGAGCTTCGAAGTGAGTCGCCAGATTCGCGAAGGTCGTCGCATGAATTTTCAGGGATGTTTTGAAGACCGATGCCTAATAAACCCATACGATCACCACTTTTTCGTGTACTTCGTCGAGATCGGGAGAAACAAGCGATCGGAATTGTTGTCGGCACCGAGCTTGTTTGCGCGGGGATCCCCACGTTCGCAGTCGAGGTGCTCTTCACCACGGGGGCATCTCGAATTCGAACCTTGAATACTTAACGGATTTTTCAATAGTTCCGAAAGTGAAATAAATTATTTTCGTTTCTGGGTATTCCAAGGCACACCTCCTATACTTAGTGGGATGTCAAGGCCCGATCACATTTCGGGTCCACTGGTGAATTCAGGATTCAATCCTTTAGGCTATGATTCATATATATTTTTCCGCAACTAGTACTTGAGAGTTTACTGTTGCTCTGTTTAATTGGAAAATGTTCCCTATTCAGGTTCCAAGGAGTTTGTTTGAACATAGTTCCACTCGGAAAGAAACTCGAAAGATGAAGGTGGGAAGTGCATTGATATTTGTGGCATGCGTCGCGATCCTGCTTCTGCCTGTTGGTGAGTGCGGCCTTGTGGAGTTTCTCGGGAAGGTCGTGCCCGAGAAATATGCCAGGGTCGTGAAGGACGTCGCTCGTCCCTTTGTCGATGAGTTAAAGCAGGCTCTCCAAGAGTCACATCCTTATTTGGCCGCTTTACTCTGATTGGACGGATGACGTACGACGTTGTCGCGATTCCTCCATCCCATCATTTTTTTTGGTCCCTTTTTCATCTTTTTCATGCTTTCTTGGATGGGTCGGTAAATCTGGCGTTAATACCAGTGAGGTCTGCGTGATTGTTTCTGTCGATCCCAAATGTTCTTGCATATTCTGTGCTGTGTTCATGTTGATTCTATCATGTTGATTTTCGCTGATACTCGAGGGACAATAATGTGTCATTGAGATTGGAATGAATTATACAGAGGGAAATCACAGTCTGAGTTTCATTTTTCCAACTTTTGTTCGGTAAGAATGGCGCAAGTCCAAGATGATAAGGATGTACTCGTCAGTTAAATGTTCAAAAGTCAGTGACGAAGTTAGAGATTCGAGTCGGTTACAAGCTTCAGTTACAGGTAACAATATAAATTATTGCAAAATTCCACCACTGCTAGATCATGAATCATTGTGTGCATTCTTGCCCGACGAATCCCCGGCTTACACGTTAAGGTGGTCCTCGAAGGAGTTCTGGGTGTTCGGGGAGGTAACAATATAAATTATTGCAAAATTCCACCACTGCTAGATCACGAATCATTGTGTGCATTCTTGCCCGACGAATCCCCGGCTTACACGTTAAGGTGGTCCTCGAAGGAGTTCTGGGTGTTCGGGGGAATTCCGATTTTGTTCGGGCAATGGATTGAGTTTGGGGAAGTTATATTCCTGTCTAAGTTCGTTTCTACATTGGCAGTTCGAGGTTGCATTCGTTTGCTCGAAAATGCTTTCTTATGGAATTGAAGTGAGGTGGAACCCTCAAAACTGGCAAGCAGATATCATATCGTTGCTTCCCCTCACCTGTCCTTAATTTTCGTTTGCGCGCTCATGTTCCTCGAATGTGCTGCATATTAACGATTGTAAGCATTTCATGCGTGAAGTTGTAAATTGCGTCTGGAAGTCCCCGTATTTGTTTCTGTCGATCCCATTCCTTTTCATGCAACTCATGTGGTGTTGTTGTATGTTCTGAGAATGCACAATATTGACTGATTGGGATTGGGATTGATTCCGTACGTTCCCACTTAGCTGAAAGCTAGTTGAATGACGACATTTCTGCTCGTTCAATCTGATTTCGTGTGAAATTGAGCCGTTTCTTCGCGTATCAGACAGACACGCTAACAGAAACGTGCAAGACGCAATCATCCAAACGGAATGAGTGAAAAGGAACAGTGCCCTGCAGACGTTGCTGGAAAAAATAAGTTTTTCTCCCCGGAAATGCTTCGGGACTCGGAAACGCAGTATCCTGTTGAACTATACTCTTAGAAAAAGGTAGTGATTTTTCTTTGGATGTCTTTGGACACCTTTGGAGGTCTCTCTATCTTGACTTCTCGGATGCCTACGGAAACTTACCTGTAAAATCTTCAAAAATGTAACTTCGCCTTAGTTGTATTTGTTGACTCAATCTCATACTTAGATGTTGAGCGTCTCTCTTCGATCATCCCGAGTGCCTAAGCGATAAGCATATGCCCCGATGTGTCTCTCGCCGATTGGTTCTCACTCGCACGAGAGTCTGGAATGCGAATGATGCATTGATGATTGATGCAATGATGATTTTTGGGCGGGCATTCTGACTACACGATTCGGTTTTTAAGATGTGGTTTCTCATTTTCCCGGTTTAATATGAATATCATGCGGAGGAAATTTTCATGAATTCATAGTTGTTGATACAACTTCGGTCATAAAGGCTAGCGATCAGACCTGGACGCAAATGTCACTTGCGCGTTTACGTTATGCGTCATGCTTTGGATTCGTACTGATCGAAGATCTCCATGCAAGCCTGCATCGTCACGATGTAAATTCTGCTCACTGAAGTCTGCATGATCATTTTCAAAACTCAGACATACGTGCAAGACAACTAAGTGTTCGTTTCTGCTGAATTGAATAGAAGTAGACTCTCCCACTAACGCATTATGCGGAATAGTTCCAACAATGTTCGCTCGGAACTGGAAAGGTGAAGCAGAGAATTGCAGAGGATTCAGTCGAGTTCGTCGCGGACGTCATCCTGCTCGCCAGTGCATGGTGCCTAGTGGAGTTGCTCATGGAGGTTGTGCCCAAGGAGTATGCCCGGATCGTGGAGAACCTCGCCATAACATCGCCATCCTAACCATCGATGATTTTAAGCAGGCTCACCGGAAAAAAAAGCATCCTTAAATATCTGCCTTTCTCTAATTAAATAGGCGGAGGCTCATACTCATAAAAACTGCAGAATGATATTGTTTCCTTCCTTCAGTTCCTTCGGCAGCGGTTCCCTACGTTGCCTGCCGTGCCGCTCGATTGCGATTGCTTGCAATTGCCCCGCACAAGTAAATTTCGGCCGATAATACACCATACACAGTTCCGTGTTGCTAGACTGCATGCAAAATAAACTGATATAATGGGGTCTTCCTCGTTCCAGACACTCGTGCGAGTGAGAACCAATCAGTGAGAAACACATTGGAGCATATGCTTATCGTTTAGGCACTTGGAACGATTGGAGAGAAACACCAAACATGGAAGTAAAAACAGCCTACTCGGTATTATCTCCTTACCGAACCAGAGTGAGAATACTCCGCACGATGATGTCACACCAGGTCATGTCCGCATTCAGATCAACTTACCTGTGTGGAAAAAAGGGATATTTGTTGTTGAAGCGTATCCATGTCCAGCCCATGTCCCTGGGTTACAGCTACATCAGGTCCTTTTTTGATTCGTCCAAGGGATTTTGGAATCTCTTGTTGAAGCTAGTCACGTCAAGAATAGCAACTACATTGTCACTCGATCAATTCCGTTCATTAACTACCAGATATATCGTGTACCAGACGAGACATTCGATCGTGTGGGAAAAGAAACGAACAGGAAGTAAAAGAGATGAAAAGCCAGGTCTGTACTGGCATTCTCTCGTATCGGCAACTCCTCGCCCCAGTCGTATAGGCGGCTCTCGATGTCTGGGAAGAATGAAAAAAAAAATCTGCCGAATTGAGATGGTCACCCATTCGTCTCATCTTCCGTCGAGATCGTCCAAGACTTAGTTGGGAATGGTCCGCGAGATAGAACATATTAACTAGGGGATCCAGAAGATCGCCCTGGAGGTGCTGTGATTCGTGGGATTCATCTCGACGAGGACCCTGGAGTTCTTATTCAGCCTCTTCGGGATCCCCTTCCCTTCCCGACAGGAGGCTCCCTCGCGGGATGTCTCTTATGAGAAAAGACCATTACCGTTCTGAATTCCTCAGAGTGAATGACATTGGAGTTCGAAGAACGTGGTGCGTGTTCTAGGTGTTGTCATGCACGGATCAGTGATACCAGTCGAACGATTGGCATGGTCCTGGAGAAAGTGTCCATCACCGAGGTGATCTCTAGACGACACATTAGTCATTTTTACTCATCCAGGGAGGGATTTTTGGAAAACGAGGTGACTCGGAAGCACTTCTGTAGAAGGACAATTTTTATTCTCATCATTTCGATCTCGTGTGGACTGAAGACATCTCTCTCGCTTCGCTACACGAGTAGACACAGCAAAGACACAGCACCATGATAAAGTGTCTTGTTTACGTCAAGGTAGGAGAACTGATGATAAAGTTACCGGAAGTTGCATTCTTTCATTCCGTTCCAAGCAATCGTAAGAATCGTATCTGCGGGAATAGCTTGTAGAAGAGCTGCAAGGTAACCGCATCCGTGGATGATAGGGAGAGGAATCGGTCTATTGCTCCCGGCGTTTGCGCCAAGTTTCTCTTCGCCTCGTGTCAGGTGGCATCCACGTGGACACTTCACCTGGGACACGCCAATCGTTTCGTTATGATGAATTTCAATGCATTTCAAGGGATGAGGAAAGTGTTGATGAGGAAAAGATCTAGTCCTGCCATGATGAGTTTTGGTTTTTGAAGGAACAGGAGATATTGCGCTTGGAGGTATTCAATCCTGGGCTAGTGCTTCCAGACTCGAGAAGCAAGCATCGAGGATGACTGCTCCTGCTCACTTGTCGACCCCGACGAAGTGAGCTTCTTTTCCTAAGCGTGTAGGTCATCTCAGCACGGAGAGTGTGGGACAGACGAAAGAATCCAAAGATAATTGGAACAGGAAAATAAACATCAGAATTTATATCAAGAGTTCCCATTCGAAAACATGCACATTTTCCTTCGCGATGTGAAGGGGAAAAGCGCGCTTATCGTTGTTTTCTGCTGATAATGCTTAGAAAATCCCGCTCCAGTGCACTCGCCGTGACACAATGGCTGTTGTTAAGGTCGTCGTCGCCCTCGTCCTCCTCGCGGATGCGGCCGTGTGCCGTCCACGGGTAAGGAGGTGTAAAGCGTTTCGGTGAAGATAGTTGCCATCGCGCCCGACACGATCGTGTGGTGAAGCAAACGATACGATGGAACTGAAAGAGCTCCAAAGTGAGGGCCGTTCGTGAATCCTTTCGATTTTGCAACTCCTCGCCAGGTTCGCGAAGGTCGTCGCATGAATTTTCAGGCGGGTTTTTGGGAAGACCGATGATTAATAAAAACCTATAGGATCACCACTTCTTCGTGTCCTTCGTCGAGATCGTGAAAAACACGCGATCTGAATGGTGGTCGGTACCGAGCATGTCAAAGTGAGGATCCCCACGTTTTCGCCGTCGAGGTGCTCTGGACCGTCGGGGGCATCTCGACTTCGAAGCAAGACCCTTACCGCCATCTAGTGGCCTTGCGATAGAACTTCAAGGTGTTCACTTCGATACGAGCGATGAGGGAGCATTTGGTAGCAATACGAGAGTAAATTCTCGCCTTTGGGGCTTTCAGTCAGAATCCTCCTTTAATTATGAGAAGATGAACTCACCTGCCTGGAAGAGGGATATTTTTGTTGGAGCGGATACATGTCCTGCCCATGTCCCTGGCTTACAATTACGTCTTATCCTTTTTCGCTTCGTCCATGAGGTTTTCGAATCTCTTGTTGCAGCTAGTCACGTTAGGAGAAGCGACTGCATTGTCGCTCCAATAAGTCAGTGCATTAACTATCAGACATATCGTGTGCCATGCCAGACATGCGATCGTGTGGAGAAATCAGCGAAACGGGATGTAAAAGGGATTAAAAGCCAGGTGTGTATTGACATTCTCTCGTCTCAGCAACTCCTCGCCCCAGAGCATATCCGGCGGCGAGCTACAGACCCTTCTTATTTTTTTTTGGACGGCTTGACCCTACCAGTGGGAAAATAGCGTAGAAGGCAGCTCTAGCAGGTTCTGCGTCAACCCTTACCAGGTGCTCTATCTACCCCTTAACCAGAGGATCCCCAAGATCGCCCTGGAGGTGCTGTGATTCGTGGTCTTCATCTCGACGAGGACCCTGGAGTTCTTCCTCAGCCACTTCGGGATCCCCTTCCCTTCCGGACATGAGGCTCCCTCGCGGGATGTCTCGTATGAGAAAAGACCGTTGCCGTTCTGTATTCCTCAGAATGAATGTCATTGGAGTTCGAAGAACGTGGTGTGTGTTCAAGACGTTGTCATGCACAGATCGGTGATACCAGTCGAACGATAGGGATGGCCATCGAGGAAGTGTCCATCACCGAGGCGATCTCTAGACGACACATTCGTCATTTTTACTCATCCAGGGAGGAATTCTTGAGAAGCGAGGTGACTCGGAAGCAATTTTGTAGAATGGCAATATTTATTCTCATCATTTCGATCTCGTGTGGACTGAAGTCATCTCTCTCGCTTCGCTACACGAGCAGACACAGCGCAGACACAGCGCCACGATGAAGTGTCTTGTTTACGTCAAGCTAGAAGAACTGATGATGAAGTTACCGTAAGTTGCATTCTTTCATTCCCTTCCATGCACTCCAAAGAATCGTATCTGCGGGAATAGCTTGTAGAAGAGCTGCAAGATAACTGCATCCATGGATGATTGGGAGAGTATTCGGTCCATTGTTCATTGTTTCCGTATTTGTTTCTGTCCATCCCATTTGTTTTTATGTAACTCATGTGGTGTTGATCTATGTTCTGATAATGCACAATATTTGCTAATTTTCGAGGGACAACCATGCTTTATCAGTGGATAGAATGAATTACATTGCACGAAATCATTACCGGTGTTTCATTTTTCCAAATATCATTCGGCACGAATAGCGCTACTCCAGGGCGAAGGTGAAGTACTCGTCAGTCAAGTACTACAATTCAGTGAAGAGTTAGATATGCCAGCCAGTTACAAGTATCAATTTTCAGTAACAAGTACAGTTCATGCAAATACCGTCACTGTTATCTAATCATTGCCTGGATTGAAATGCATTCTTCCCCAACGAGTCTATGCCTTACACGTTTGGAAGCTTCGTGGACAGAGAATCATACGCTATGGATCGTTCTGACTTAGAGGTCGCATTACATTATTCGTTTGCTCGGACTTGCTCGGCTTGAAATGAAGTTAAGTGGAACTCACAAAATTGCAATGCAGATATTATGTCATTGCTTCCCTTCACCTTGATCTATGGAGAGGATTCGGTCCATTGTTCCGGGCGTTTGCGCCAAGTTCCTTTTCGCCCCATTTCAGGTGAGACCCGCTGGGAAGCTTCACCTGAGACATACCAATCATTTCGTGTCAGTGGATTTTGAAGGAATGAAAAAAGTGTTGGAGATCCTGTCCTGCCACAATGAGTTTTGGTCTTTGAAGGAACAAGAGATATTGCCCGCCGAGGTTTTCAATCCTGAGCTAGTGATTCCAGACTCCAGACTCCAGACTCCAGACTCCAGACTCCAGACTCCAGATTCCAGATTCCCGACTCGAGAAGCATGCATCGAGGATGACTGCTCCTGCTCACTTGTCGACCGCGAAGATGTGAGCTTCTTTTCCTCAGCGTGCATGTCATCTCAGCACGAAGAGTGTAGGACAGGCAAAAGAATTCAGATATAATTAAATGGTTAGGAACATCTTCCGGTTAGGTGGGACAGGGCGCCAAATATAGAAGAATGAACATCAGAATTTACATAATCAAGAGTCCACTTTCGAAAAAATGAACTTTTTCCTTTGAGATGTGAAGGAGAAAGGCGCGCTTATCGTTGTTTCTGCTGATAATGCTCATAAAATCCAGCTCCAGTGCATTTGCCGTGACACAATTTCTGTGGCTAAGGCCGTCGTCGTCCTCATCCTTCGAAGGGGAAGTACATCAGGGAAGATAGTTTCCATCACGCCCAATACGATCGTGTGGTGAGGCAAACGATACGAAAAGTGAAAGAGCTTCGACGTGAGTCGCCGGGTTCGCGAAGGTCGTCGCATGAATTTTCAGGTATGTTTTGAAGACCGATGCCTAATAAACCCATACGATCACCACTTTTTCGTGTACTTCGTCGAGATCGGGAGAAACAAACGATCGGAATTGTTGTCGGCACCGAGCTTGTTTGCGCGGGGATCCCCACGTTCGCAGTCGAGGTGCTCTTCACCACGGGGGCATCTCGAATTCGAACCTTGAATACTTAACGGGATTTTTCAATAGTTTCGAAAGTGAAATAAATTATTTTCGTTTCTGGGTATTCCAAGGCACACCTCCTATACTTAGTGGGATGTCAAGGCCCGATCACATTTCGGGTCCACTGGTGAATTCACGATTCAATCCTTCAGGCTATGATTCATATATTTTATTCCGCAACTAGTACTTGAGCGTTTACTGTTGCTCTGTTTAATTGGAAAATGTTCCCTATTCAGGTTCCAAGGAGTTTGTTTGAACATAGTTCCACTCGGAAAGAAACTCGAAAGATGAAGGTGTGAAGTGCATTGATATTTGTGGCATGCGTCGCGATCCTCCTTCTGCCTGTTGGTGAGTGCGGCCTTGTGGAGTTTCTCGGGAAGGTCGTGCCCGAGAAATATGCCAGGGTCGTGAAGGACGTCGCTCGTCCCTTTGTCGATGAGTTAAAGCAGGCTCTCCAAGAGTCACATCCTTATTTGGCCGCTTTACTCTGATTGGACGGATGACGTTCGACGTTGTCGCGATTCCTCCATCCCATCATTTTTTTTGGTCCCTTTTTCATCTTTTTCATGCTTTCTTGGATGGGTCGGTAAATCTTGCGTTAATACCAGTGAGGTCTGCGTGATTGTTTCTGTCGATCCCAAATGTTCTTGCATATTCTGTGCTGTGTTCATGTTGATTCTATCATGTTGATTTTCGCTGATGCTCGAGGGACAATAATGTGTCATTGAGATTGGAATGAATTATACGGAGGGAAATCACAATCTGAGTTTCATTTTTCCAACTTTTGTTCTGTAAGAATGGCGCAAGTCCAAGATGATGAGGATGTACTCGTCAGTTAAATGTTCAAAAGTCAGTGACGAAGTTAGAGATTCGAGTCGGTTACAAGCTTCAGTTACAGGTAACAATATAAATTATTGCAAAATTCCACCACTGCTAGATCACGAATCATTGTGTGCATTCTTGCCCGACGAATCCCCGGCTTACACGTTAAGGTGGTCCTCGAAGGAGTTCTGGGTGTTCGGGGGAATTCCGATTTTGTTCGGGCAATGGATTGAGTTTGGGGAAGTTATATTCCTGTCTAAGTTCGTTTCTACATTGGCAGTTCGAGGTTGCATTCGTTTGCTCGAAAATGCTTTCTTA
The DNA here is from genome assembly GCA_905338385.1 of Darwinula stevensoni. Lineage (NCBI taxonomy): Eukaryota > Metazoa > Arthropoda > Ostracoda > Podocopida > Darwinulidae > Darwinula > Darwinula stevensoni. Next base: position 77,036 of record CAJPEV010001084.1, read on the forward strand.
TGGAATTGAAGTGAGGTGGAACCCTCAAAACTGGCAAGCAGATATCATATCGTTGCTTCCCCTCACCTGTCCTTAATTTTCGTTTGCGCGCTCATGTTCCTCGAATGTGCTGCATATTAACGATTGTAAGCATTTCATGCGTGAAGTTGTAAATTGCGTCTGGAAGTCCCCGTATTTGTTTCTGTCGATCCCATTCCTTTTCATGCAACTCATGTGGTGTTGTTGTATGTTCTGAGAATGCACAATATTGACTGATTGGGATTGGGATTGATTCCGTACGTTCCCACTTAGCTGAAAGCTAGTTGAATGACGACATTTCTGCTCGTTCAATCTGATTTCGTGTGAAATTGAGCCGTTTCTTCGCGTATCAGACAGACACGCTAACAGAAACGTGCAAGACGCAATCATCCAAACGGAATGAGTGAAAAGGAACAGTGCCCTGCAGACGTTGCTGGAAAAAATAAGTTTTTCTCCCCGGAAATGCTTCGGGACTCGGAAACGCAGTATCCTGTTGAACTATACTCTTAGAAAAAGGTAGTGATTTTTCTTTGGATGTCTTTGGACACCTTTGGAGGTCTCTCTATCTTGACTTCTCGGATGCCTACGGAAACTTACCTGTAAAATCTTCAAAAATGTAACTTCGCCTTAGTTGTATTTGTTGACTCAATCTCATACTTAGATGTTGAGCGTCTCTCTTCGATCATCCCGAGTGCCTAAGCGATAAGCATATGCCCCGATGTGTCTCTCGCCGATTGGTTCTCACTCGCACGAGAGTCTGGAATGCGAATGATGCATTGATGATTGATGCAATGAAGATTTTTGGGCGGGCATTCTGACTACACGATTCGGTTTTTAAGATGTGGTTTCTCATTTTCCCGGTTTAATATGAATATCATGCGGAGGAAATTTTCATGAATTCATAGTTGTTGATACAACTTCGGTCATAAAGGCTAGCGATCAGACCTGGACGCAAATGTCACTTGCGCGTTTACGTTATGCGTCATGCTTTGGATTCGTACTGATCGAAGATCTCCATGCAAGCCTGCTTCGTCACGATGTAAATTCTGCTCACTGAAGTCTGCATGATCATTTTCAAAACTCAGACATACGTGCAAGACAACTAAGTGTTCGTTTTTGCTGAATTGAATAGAAGTAGACTCTCTCACTAACGCATTATGCGGAATAGTTCCAACAATGTTCGCTCGGAACTGGAAAGGTGAAGCAGAGAATTGCAGAGGATTCAGTCGAGTTCGTCGCGGACGTCATCCTGCTCGCCAGTGCATGGAGCCTAGTGGAGTTGCTCATGGAGGTTGTGCCCAAGGAGTATGCCCGGATCGTGAAGAACCTCGCCATGACATCGCCATCCTAACCATCGATGATTTTAAGCAGGCTCACCGGAAAAAAGCATCCTTAAATATCTGCCTTTCTCTAATTAAATAGGCGGAGGCTCATACTCATAAAAACTGCAGAATGATATTGTTTCCTTACATCAGTTCCTTCGGCAGCGGTTCCCAACGTTGCCTGCCGTGCCGCTCGATTACGACTGCTTGCAATTGCCCCGCACAAGTAAATTTCGGCCGATAAAACACCATACAGAGTTCCGTGTTGCTAGACTGCATGCAAAATAAACGGATATAATGGGATCTTCCGCGTTCCAGACAGTCGTGCGAGTGAGAACCAATCAGTGAGAAACACATTGGAGCATATGCTTATCGTTTAGGCACCCGGGACGATTGGAGAGAAACGTGAAACATGGAAGTAAAAAAAGCCTACTCGGTATTATCTCCTTACCGAACCAGAGTGAGAATACTCTGCACGATGACGTCACACCAGGTCTTGTCCGCATTCAGATCAACATACCTGTGTGGAAAAAAGGGATATTTGTTGTTGAAGCGTATCCATGTCCAGCCCTTGTCCCTGGGTTACAGCTACATCACGTCCTTTTTTGATTCGTCCAAGGGATTTTGGAATCTCTTGTTGAAGCTAGTCACGTCAAGAATAGCAACTACATTGTCACTCGATCAATTCCGTTCATTTACTACCAGATATATCGTGTACCAGACGAGACATTCGATCGTGTGGGAAAAGAAACGAACAGGAAGTAAAAGAGATGAAAAGCCAGGTCTGTACTGGCATTCTCTCGTATCGGCAACTCCTCGCCCCA